>VYZW01039524.1:16221-32201 GCA_013401315.1 Balaeniceps rex | reverse complement strand
ATAGTTGTATTGAAATGTTAATTTTTTAAACTTTAGGAAAACATTACTATAGGAAGAAGAAAAACAACAGTAATGCACAGATTGGTGCAAGGATTTTTTTTTTTTCTAAATTTTTTTTTTTTCTTTACAGAGAGAAAAGTGATTTTTTTACATTACTATAGGATTTTCATTCAAAGAAGCTGCTGNTTCTGTTCAATTTCTTAAACAGCTACACTTTATGCATTTTTATTCTTAGCAACCCTTTGTCTTGTTCAGTATGTATTAAGCATGAGATTTTAAGATCTCAAAAAACAGTGCAGATTCCCAGACCATCTTTAACAGAGCTCCGACGTGCACATGCAATAAAATATTGTTTNAACAGCAATCTTAACCAAGAAATACAAATAAAATTAACTCCAACACTAAATGTGTTTGAAAGGGTGCATATGTGGACATATATCCAAAATTACCCCCAAGAACAACTTATTTCATAGCATAACAACACTTATGTTATTATTTGGCTTAAGGCTATGGCTACAACTCCCAGTCATCAAACTCTGCAAGGTACTAATCAAGCACATACCAAAAAAAATAAAAGAAGATCCCTGCTGCACATTAGATCCTTTTANTAATAACTAGATATCATGCATACACAAAGATTCCCAAGCATAGGCAGAGAAAACAGCAATCTTAACCAAGAAATACAAATAAAATTAACTCCAACACTAAATGTGTTTGAAAGGGTGCATATGTGGACATATATCCAAAATTACCCCCAAGAACAACTTATTTCATAGCATAACAACACTTATGTTATTATTTGGCTTAAGGCTATGTCTACAACTCCCAGTCATCACACTCTGCAAGGTACTAATCAAGCACATACCAAAAAAAATAAAAGAAGATCCCTGCTGCACATTAGATCCTTTTAGTAAGTCATGAACATTTGTCCTCATAAGGCTTTGTCTGTATCATTACAAACTTTCATTGTCACAGACTCCCAAAGGTCTCTTTTACAGATACTAAATCCATCTGGTTCATTGTTTTGAGACAGTTAGGAAACAGAGGGACCAGATGTCCAAACAGCCCATTCCAGAGTCTGAGTATCTTGGTGGTTCTTGCCGCAAAAATAAGATAGCAAGGTCTGCCCCCCCTCAAACATACACTTGAGAGGAGCTGTCACAGGTTTATGGCAGTTTTTATCACAACCACCCACTGTAAGAAGTACAAGTTTCTAAACCTGTCACTTTCTTTTTTAAATGCTCGATTGGAAAAAAACAAGTAGTGATGTACGCACAAAAATCGCTAAGTAACAACTGACATCCCAGGACACTGCCCTGAATACTCCAGCTAAAGCTGTAATCAAATATAATTATTCACTTTAGACTGTAAGCTGTAGCTAAATACACATTCAGTCTTTATAGTCAGCATTTAATATAGGTGAGTCCCCACATCATTCCTAGGCATTAGTCTCAGCGACAGTAGATAAATATTTTCCAGAAACCCTTTCAAGTTTCTTTTCCTACTCTTAGGAACGACTGTCCTCTTGAGAGCACTGCTTAACACACTCTAACCTGGTCCACTATATTCCAGTTGCATGCACTACTCCAAATTTAAAACTGTAGGTACTTATTTCATTCACAGCAGCAATTTATCATCTAAACTGAGAGTACACTACACTGTAGTTCAGTAGGCAACTATAATTTCTCATCTCCTTAAAAATTAAACTCTGACTCATAAAAAGATGGTTGTTGGCCTCACCCTAATAATGGCAGAATTATTAACAGTCTGTTTCAAGGAGACTGGTAGGTGAGTTTCATTATTTTATTTCTCAACATTTTATAGCTAAAGATCATGAATTTTCAACAGCAATACTACACTTTATATTCTTAGACTGCACAGAAGCAAAAATCACCTTTGACATTTGTAGCACTGTTATATACTCTTGAAATTATGTTTCTATAGTAAGAAAAAGGCAAGAAAGAAAATTTCAAAATCTCATTTGAAAAAGATGCTAAGCTTGGATCATAAGATGATCATAATCATTAATAACTGTTAAGTAAAACCACAGAAATACTGATAATAGGGACAGAAAAACTGTCCTCCTTTTCAACCTATTCCAATTCTGTAGGAAGATTCAATGTTTTCTTGCATAAACTAAGATTAACAACAGTTTTAGCTAACAGCTAACTAGATCTGCTCAGGTGTTAGATCAAGCCTATCAACCTTGCTGGGCAGCACATAAGCTTTCAGGCCAAGTGTAAGTTGTTGGTTCCTCCGCCCCCCCCTTAGTATAACATTTAACTTTATGGACTCAATTGTTGTTAATAAAAGGGAAAATAATTACATTAAAGTATCAAGCGCTAACATTAATGTTAAATGTTACAACAGGAAGTTTTTAAAATGTATGTTACCATAATGTTCCAACCCCCATGAGCAAGTAGACTGGACTCCACTTTGCCACAGTGTTTGCCTTTTTTATCCAAATATACTTTTGACTTCCTAACTCCTACCAAAATGGCTCATATGGAAATAACTTCTCAACATTAGGCTTGAAATGTGTTTACATGAACTGGTGCGTCTTGCTTATTTTCTTCCTTGTTTCTGCATTGTAGAATCTGGAAAGCACACCGATTTAACTTACCAGCTGTGTATGTATGTGTTCAAAAACAGTTTATGTACATTTATCAAGTTTAAATTCTGAAACATGAACATCTGGAAATTTCATATAAAAATACTGTTGACTGCATAACCACAGTAGCCAGACCACTGTGGTTATAAGCTTCTTTTTTTGGAAGGGGTTTTTGTTTGATTGGTTGTTACGCTTTGGGGAGTTGTTTTCCTTCACTATGCACATAACCAGAACATTCTTTGGCCTGACATTTTTCCCATAAATGAAGTGGAAGAAGAGGGGGCATGTTTTTAGTAGTACATAAAGTTATTATTGCTTTATTTTAAAAGGGCATTCGCTTTCAATTAAAGCATGCGTATGTTTGCTTTGGCAAATTGTAGTTGATATAAGTGTCTGTCATCTTTTGGAATTAAGAAGCAGAACTTCAATGAAAAATCCATCAACTCTTAACTAGTAAGTACTCACAGTTCTGCCAGAAACAGAAATTAAACACAATAAAAATGCTGCAACTCACTTTATTTCTTAACTAGATGTTCTTGATGAACATTATTTCCAACATGCAGAGCTGTGACCCAGTTAATTGCACATAATTAAATGGAGTCACAAATGTGGTGTGGCACTGACTGCAAATACTAAGAGCCTTCAGGGGATGAAAAAACTTTAAAATAACCTTAACTTGTTCAGGCCTCATGAATCTTATCAATGAAAATATCATTAGAAGTAGGTGTCCTAATCTACAGGTTGAATAGCTATAATGCACAACGAAGGATTCACTCTAGAACTTCCCATTTTTAGGATGTGATTGTACACATAACTAACCTAAAACATTTTACCATAACCGATTAGTCAAATAGACTATGTGATAGGCTGGAGTCAGTTTAACGCTGCTCTACTAGACATGTCTCTGAATTACTAAAAGCTTCTTACAAATGGCACTCATGGACATCTTAGCTGGCAACACAACAGACAAGCTAACCTTGGAAAGGTTCACCTATAAAATTATCCTGGCATTTTGACTAGGCTTGTATGCATAAGTTTGGTTTAAAATGAGTTAAATGAATGTCAGTGAAAAACCGTAAGGCTTTTAAAAAAGCAATAAAGAGAAATCTCAGTTTCAGTCTGCCAGTATGAACTCCACAACACAAATAGTAAGACTATGGCTGAGTCTACTATAAACAAACTCTTGCACACTTAGGAATTTTTAACTCTCCTGCAGATCAAGAAAGAAAGTCCACGTAGAGAAATATACTATATTTCTCAATAGTGCACATCTTCCATAAAAAGGAAATCACACATGGTAGTAACTTTAATCAGACATTCAATTTCCTGAAGTCTTCAGAACAAAAACAGCCTTTTTTGATCAGAAATTAAGCACTATAAAATAGAACAGAGCCAATGAAAACCTGACAGTACAGTGACTAATTGTGCTGCAATAAACACAAACGGTCCAGATCATGAATAGTCTAATGCAGACACAGTACTGTAAGTCATCATTTATTCTCACCTGCTCAACAGGAAAAAAAAGTGACAAGCACAGGTAAGGCTGAATTATGATTTAGACTAATGCTGCAGGTAGGCATAAAGGTATCATTTTCATTAGTATAATTTTGTACGTTAATGGCTGCAATAAAAAATAATAATGCCAGTGAGAATAAAGCCCATATTTTTTCTGAGACACGAAAGCAAAATAACTTCTGTCTCCAATTGGTTTTGCTTCTTAGTGCAAAAAAAAAAAAAAAAAAATCAGAACTACTTGTATTTAACAGCATTATTTGCTTCAAGTGCTGAAGTTTAAGAAACTGATCTGTGCTTTTTACGTAAATACGGTACTGCCTCAAAATGAACACACTGGAATAGATATACACAGCAATTTGTCAGAGGGAAAAAACAGGGAACAGATAAGGCCTAAAGAAAAATTTGAGGCGAATGAGAGATACATGTAGAAAGTCATCCTATTTCCTCATCTGTCTTCTTACATTTCTCTGACTGAAGCAAGATTAAAAATTTTTTGCCTACCAACTCCAAGCACAAATATTTACCATAATTTTTCAGAGTTACAGAAAGACAAAGGATGACACAAAGCAGGTAGAGTTAGCAAAAACACTTTAGTTTGACAAAGTAATTTGTGTAATTTAACACAAGTCATTACTAATCTCTCAAATGAGAATTAATCTTTGATGTAATTTATAGATTTAGCTATCGTATAATCCAGGTCTGGCGAGCCTTAATTTCAACATGTGCATGTATCTTTTGTGTGCTGGCAAAGTACAGATAATACTTGGTAAATAAGTACAAGTTACTGTTTAAAATATTTTAAATAATATACAAAAAAAAATGCACAAGACCATTTGAGACATTTACTTTCTGCTTTACTTACGTTAAGTGGGCAAGTGGAACCTTCGCAGAGAACAGCCAAATTCACTTGACAGCATTTTGATAATTCTTTTGCAATTGACTTTTCAAAATCATTATATTTATAAAACAGAAAGCAGAAATCAAATCTTTTTGATCAGAAATATGCTTTAAGCTTACTAGTGAATCGTTTAAAAATTGTTTTCTCATGATCTTGAAATCCCCCACCTCCCTCAAGTTAAAGAAACATTTTAATGAACTGGAAAATCCACTTTTCACTCTGTCACATTTGAAATACAGCTATGTGTATATATTTAGATATCAATATCATGTGTATGTTGGAGGGTGGAGGATTCCAGGAAAAAAACTGACCTCTGGAAAAACAACAGGGCCACTCATATACCAAATATGACAAATATCAACAGTAGAAAATGTTAAGGCTCGAAGTCTGGTAGCAGTCCAGCTGAGACTCAGCTGATATTTGGAATTTGAAGATGACCCTTTATCTGTCTCAATGTATTTTGCATATACATGCAAATATACATCTTCTGAAAACTCAAGACATGAGTAAAGTTCGGAAGTTAGTAAAGTGCAGAACACAGAGTAAGATGACACATGAACACACCACTTATGTCAATAGAAATTTGATACCCAGTTTTAAAAAGTTACAGACCTCAAAAAACAGGGATTGCTACTTTCTTTAAAACATCTACAAGAAACATGATTAATTTATACAGTCTCACTATTTCTCTCAGCTCAGATAGCATCCAGGTGAAATTAATATAGGCAGTCTAGGAATCAATGACTTCACCATTTTAATTCTGACTGAAAATTCCAACCTTATGGTCCTGACTTCAAAGCACCATCTCCACAAGCCACTGAGGAAAAAGGGTGTTTTAGTGATAGAGTGCTAATTTAATTTGTCTTTTAAAATAAGTAATAACACAAATTCAGTTCTCAAAGTTAATGATAAAAAGAAGGTAAAAAAAATGAGACACACCTGACTTAAAAAGATACTAAAAACCAGCTAACTTTTTACTAAGAATGTCTTTCTGATTTGCAGAACAGAAAGCTACAAATACACTGGAGCCCTTGCAATATGAAGGAAATAGGTTTGAAAAGGAGTCACCAGCTAACAGAAATAAAATTCAGACAAGAGTACACTGACAAAACCAGTTTGCTTTCCCAAGAAGGAAAACATGTAAGTTTCAAGAGGGACAGTGATTAGAGTCACTGGAACCAGAGACATAGCATGATGTGCCAGCACACTCTGGAGAAGAATGCCCAAATGAGATAAGGTATTAGCATCCCAAAAAAAAGAGAAAACCAAGAATACTGGGGGTATTCACACAGGAACCAGAGAGTGGGACGCAGCACAGCAGGAGACAAAGGCACGCGGGTGAGATGCCCACCACCCTCGCAGAGAGCAGGGCAGGCTAGCACGAGTGGCCAGCAATGAGCAGCACTGTCCCACATCTCTCATTGGAGGCCCAGTGAAGCCAGGTACCCCTCGCCACCCACTGCTCCCAGCCAGGGAGCTTCCACACTCTTAGAGTTTCACATGCCAAGGAAATAACTCGTGAGGCACCATACATTCCTGGATTTCCAATTGCCTCTCTTTATTTTGAAAGAGATGGAGCTAAACACACAGTATTTGAGATACTATGTGCAAAATTTAGATTTCTTTTTGTAATCGCATCATAGGTGAAAACATTAACGCTTCTACGGTACCATGTTAAACTTCCTCAGCAGTAAGGAGAACCAGAAACAACTCATCCATGTGCTGATGAAGTTTTTAACCTCTTCAGATGCACTACACTAACAAAGCCCCAACAAACACAGGAACACAACAAAAATTAATTTCTTACTTACCCCCAGGAGCAGCAGCAGGAGCTAGTGGCCACCTGAGGGGTTGAGCCAGGAGCTGCAGGGCCTGAGGAAAGCAGACAACTGCTGATGGACACCCACAGCCCTGAGGACAGAGTGGGGCCGGAGTTGCTCAGAATACCCCATCGGAGGCAGCAGCTGTAGCAGGAGAAGAAGGAAAGCCCGGGCCCAGAGGCCAGTACAGGGCAGCTTGTATGGAAGCCAGGAGCTCTCCGGGCCGAGCGTAAAAGGAGGGGCGGGCAGGGCATGGGTGTGAGCCCTGGTGGGCCCTTGCACCTGGCGGGCCGGGCCGGGCTGGGCTGGGCTGGGCTGTGAGGCTGGCAGCTGCTTGGGGCTCAGAGCTACAGCTCTAAAATCAGCTTTACGGCTCTAAAATTGCACATTTACAAAGGACATTTACACACACTACAGTTCACAAGCAGAGTTCACAGCCATTCCTGCTGGAACTCTCTCAAATGGGCGGACGGACTCAATAACATATTTAAATAGTGACCACCTTGCAGATGTGTGAAGGGCTATGGGAGGGCACTGATGGGCCTCAGTTGCCTGAGCAGCCTCACCTGGGCTCAGAGCCCCACTTGAGCTCGGCCTGGCCCAGCTGCTGCCTGAGCTGTGCTGCAGGAGTGCCAGTCTCCAGCCCAGCCACAGCCACGCCTGCGCGTGGCCTTCCATAAACCCGTGTAATGTTGTATTCTTCTGGAAACTTCAGAATGGATCAAGATATAACAATTGTTTGTGTGTTTTAATATAACATTTTAAATGCAGTTCTTCCTCTGTGAGTCAGGAAATGAAACTTTTGTTAAATATTATGGCATGCTAGTAACTTAATGAAAAATAGATGCATGCACATGCACACATGGAAAACCTTATCCAACTTCAACAGCTCTTGCACTGGGCCATGCAAAAATCTCTGGTTGGTTCTCAGAGATAGAAGTAAGCAGCAATTTGAGACACTGCCATACTAGGAAGCATCATAATTACCTTAATGAGCCTAGACAGATACTAGGAATTTTAATTATTATTTAGTAAGATCATAAAAGAGTTATTGTATGTTATGGCAACAGTTTGAAAAAGTGTAAATGAAATTCTCTAAGTACTCAGGAGTTTTGCTTTCCTAAGTCTTCATTATCTTTAAGTGAATCCCTTAAGCATGATTCTGGGCACAAAGATAGCATGGATAATAATGAATTGCTATCTTAATGTATCTGAAATCTACAAAAAGCATCTGTTTTGGAAGTGTTCCTAATTTAATAGGATACATATTTAATCAGGGAAGATCGACTGTAGTTAGTTTCTAATATTCCTAGTTACCCAGTGAAATCTTTTTGAACCCACTGGAGTTTTGTGTTCATCTTCAACGAGAAACAGATTTCACTATTAGTATTGCAACTAATGCTGAAATTTTGAGCAGTGACATTGTGGTTAGACACCTAAAAAAGCACCTAGAACCTGTATCTCATCTTCAGAGCTACTGTTTTACTTGGGCATTGCACATAAGCAAGGCAATAAAAAAAATCAATTTGGTAACAAGAAGTGACAAAATACTACGTACCTTTTAAATAAACTGATACACACATTTCAAGGAGGTTAATTAATACCAACACTAATTTTGTCAAACAGGGAATGATTCTGAAATGTTACAAGAGCTTTCAGCATTGGGGTTTGGGAGGTTTTTAAGTAGTCTTACTGTCAGGAGGCAAGAGGGGAATATCACCATTTTCCCTAATATGCTTGTCAGCTTTCCATTGCCATCAAAGGAACTTTTTTCGGAAGTTTACTGAGCTAGTATTGCAGACACTTGAATTATCCAATTTCCCATTAAAAGCAGAGAGTTTCACAGATAAGCCTAACTGTTGAAACACCCAATCTTTACCCAACACTCAGTACTGTTAAATATAGACATCATATGCTAAGTGTCTATTTGACCTGCACTTCAAAATCTTCTGAAATTTGCCAGCATTTCCCTCCTCACCTCGTGTCATCCACTTCTACGTGAATAATGTCAATGTTTCCCATTTCAATGTGTTTTAATAGCATGTTAAAAACCCTCTATAAAAAGAAATAATTGAAGTTCCATTCTTGAACATAAATGAGATGGATGGAAATTGGGATGAGTAATTATATCTGACATTAACAAATAAATCTGCATTATATTCACTGGGGCATTACATGACTTTTATAATGTTATATCAAATTATTCAGCAAAATTCCAGATTTAACTGAGTTTTAATCAAAGTATAGCTACAGAACTGCTATATATAGCCTATAGGGAACGGATTACACTCCAGCTTAAATTCTTATTCCTATATGAAGCTATAATACATCAAAGAAATAGAAGTATCAGCACGGTTTTCTCTTTCTTTTTACCCTCCTTAAATCATATACGGTAGTATTTGTGAAAATCCTGATTTAATAGTCCCTACAGTATGATGCTTCCAAGCAACCACAAAACTATTACAAGAAGAAAGCAACAGAGTAACACCTCCATAACAATGTGCTTTAATACAGTCTTGAAATAGATGAATATGCCGTTCCTGAGTGAAGCAGATTAAAGAGAGAACCCAAGAGTTAACAAAGCTGACAGAAACTTGGAATTTTCCTTCTGTGGACAATTCTAAATTAGGAGAAAGGAAAATTATTCTGCTCCAGAATGTAAACTAGATGTGTCCTAGTTTTGCCTGCACAACAAATTCTAACATCCTTTCAGGATGGCTGAGTTGCTCTGCAACATGCGGACTTGAGTAAGACAAGTTTAAGACACATCCCTGCAGTCTGTGTTTTCTATCAATCATCTTGCTCTACACAGTTCTGTGATTTCTGGCCTGCCATTACAGGAAATCCCCACTTACAGTGGTGGCAGTTCCGTAACTTAACAGTCACAGACATCCTAAAGGAATGCAAGTGTCTAGTACACAGTACGGGACACCCCAGTGAGCACCAAACACCTGTACTAAGGGTATAAGTATCTCAGGTTTCATTGCTGTCCCATATCCAAACCTCTTTGAGACCTGGCCCATATCATCTCCGTGTTATCTTTATTATTCTCAAGTGCAGACTAGGACAAGTATCTTGTGAGGAGCAGTGGAGATTATAAAACAATTGAATTGCACAGGTTTTAAAGAAAGTCCAATAAAATATAAGTGTAAACTTTCATTAAAGAAAAAAAAATAATCCATTTGTTATGCTCAGCTCCACGTTATGCCTGTTCTGAAGACAGAAAAAATAGATGGTAACTAATAGAAGCATTTTTTTGCAAAAAAAAGTGAAAACTTTCAATACTGAAAAGCCCAACTGTTCGGAATATCTTTGGAATGATTTGTAAGAAGCCAAAAAATCTTATACAGTGACATGTTAGAAACACCCTGTGTATCAAAAGAAGGAACTTTCAGATTCATTATTAAATTCCAGTGCTGGAACCTGGAACACATACTTTAAAATAACACTAAAACGCTGTAGCTTGTTTATCCTACCAGCTGTCTAAGAAAATCTGTTATGTTTCACAGAATGTGGGCCACAATTTCCACTTTTATTTTAAAGTCTTTATTTAAGACTATAACTGTTTATAAGGTCTGCTTTATCAGTATGTCTTATAAACAAAAGGACAAACAATAGCAGATGGTATAGAATACTTCAGAGGAAAAACAAAGAGGCTGCTAAGCCTCTAAAAATGGGGCAAAAATTGATTTCAGATACTTTCAAGGAAGAAGTATATTTGTGCTTTTATAACTTGTGTGGGCTTTGTTCCATATATTCATTGTGCTACTATCCTCTTCAAAATGTATATCAAAGTCAGCTGGTGAGTGTCAGTATACTCAGAGGTTTTTATAAGTCTTTTTTTCTCCCTCATGCTTTAGCTCATTTCCTTCCTTCCTTGTCATCTTCTGTCAGACTACCTGCCTTCTGAACACTTGGACTGACAGTTTATCATTATCTCTGTTTATCTGTTCAAACTAACTGGCATTCAGATAGCTGTGAATAAAGGGATCTATGTATGTTATCGATGTCTGTACAGCTAATTGCTCTATCCTTTGTGCACATCAAGTTGCACACGCAACCATAACCTCTAAAGTTCCATTTTTTAGAATGAACAACTTACCTTCTGCACTCCTATCAATAAAGTATTACATATGGTTCAGATATGCTGTTAAAACCTGTGGGAGGCACTCAGTCCAATGCTGCTTTTATCACTTGTCACTCTGAAATTATAATCGTAGCAAGAAAGTAAAAAGCTCTTTCATCTTCCTGGCCAGCTAAAATAGCATTTCAATGCGACTTTTGGATCTCTTGGATGCAACTTTCCAGGTCTCTCCAGCCTTGCTGTGAAACAGATTTTCCTATACAACATAAGAACATAATACTTTCCATTACTTGAGATGTATGCTCAGAAATGAAAATCATTGTCCTAGATATTCTGCCAGGAACTCCGAGACCCAATAGTTAAAGGAAGATAAGCCAGATAGAAAGAAAGATATGAAAGACACTTTTTTTACCATGTCAAGATAAGCTATTATATAGAGAACAGTGACATTGTAAGAGGTTTGTTTGATATGGTCTCAAAGTCAAATATTTTCCACGGCCTTTTTACAACATTTGAATAAAATTCATACAAGTTGGAAGAGTAAGAGAGTTATGATTTATGTTACAGTATCAAAACCAAAGTATTCTTTGATAACCTGTATTTACATTACACAAACTGCTTGAGACTGTGAGTAGGTGCAGAGGTAAACTAAAAATCCTACACTTAATGAGTAGCAAAAGAACTCAGAGAGAAAATTAACAGGTGACTGCACTGCAAAGTAACATTTCCCAAATACTGTTTTGTAAGATTTTTGGGTACTGCAAAATTCCAGATTCTACTTTATGTTTCACATTTGAATTACAAGATTTTGCTCAGTGAATGGAGAGGGTTGTTTGACATGGTGAATTTTCTGGTGCTAGCTCATTAGAAAGATTTCTTCAGTTTAAAATAGTAAGACCTCATTGAACTTTTCCTGCATAACCTCTCCTAACCCACTGGTCACCACTGAAAGAAGATGGGTAAAAAGTCATCTCCACAGAAAAGGGAAAAATGTAACTGATCAGAATTATATTTGCTTACATTGCTGAATCTGAGGACCTACTGAATCAAACAGACAAGAAATGAAGTCTCCACTAAACAGAGAGGGAAGAAAGATGCCAGCTGAAGCAGTGAGAAAGAAAAAAAAAAGAGAAAAGGATAAGGAAAAGTTCTCAGCCACGCAGGCTGAGATTTTACACTACAATCTGTGGAACTGTATTCAGAAGGTAGAACCATAAAAACTAAGGGAAGGATTATGACATGCAGAAAAATTCAAAGAGAAATACTAAGGTAGCCAAGGAGGGGCAGGCACAGGCGTTCTCCATCTGACAGGTGTTCAGATGGCACAGAACCTAGAATATCTCTGGCTAAGCTGCAGTCATAAGAGATGTTATCTCTAGATGCCAAAGTGAAACCTAGCAGGGAGCAAAAGCAGAGGTATTCAAGGTTCAAGCATTTCTTCTTTTCTACTTCTCTCAGAAACATCACAGCACCATATTTTAAACTGTACCTCTTGTACTTGTACTTTACCATGGCATGCATTTTTGCCTGACTGAAATGCCCTTCTTCCTAGATTAATATTTCTTCCCTTATCATTCTCCACAATGACAATCCATGTCATAGTCATCTTGTCAATAATCTTTAACACTTTTCGTTAGTTTAAAACTCAAGTATAAATCACCTGCATAAATTAACTTCTGAAGTCATCTTTTAGAGCAGTCTGGATTTAGCTGCAGATTTGTAGTTCTCTCTTCTATGTTCTTTATCCAAATGTGCCTTGATTATTAATCAGTGTGACATCGTCTTTGTGACTGAATTCTTGCTTTTTTCCTGTAACCTACATTCTCCCATCTCAGTCATTTTTATTTCCTTTCAAGATCTCTCATTGACAACATCTCATTGTGTTCATTTATTTACTTAATTGGCATTCACATAACTCTGGATAACATGATCTATTAATGTTATTGATTTTGGCTAGGCTGCATGCTGCATCTGTTGTAAACATTAATTTGAATATCTGGACACAACCTTGAAAAGTTTCACTTTATAGACTGAACTACCAACTCCCTCCTGCATTTTCTTCCCACTAATTACAAGATTTACATTTCAGTTTAAAAAGAAGTTTAATAAAAAGAAAACTATGTCACAAAACAAAGACCTTTACTGTTTTAATCACAGTGTTAGCATTCTGATACCTATCATCATGGAATCATAGAATGGTTTGGGTTGGAAGGGACCTTAAAGATCATTTAGTTCCAACCCCCCTGCCACGGGCAGGGACACCTTCCACTAGATCAGGTTGCTCAAAGCCCCATCCAACCCGGCCTTGATATGTATGAGATATGTATAAATATGTATAAAATCTATAATAAATATAAAAATATATAATAATAAATATATAAAGGATATGAATAAGTACATATNAGGAAAACTATATGGTATGAGAAGTCAAGTGACTTTTTTTTTCCCCTCTCCAGGCCTGACTGAATGTAAATTGGTATTTTTCCATCGACTCCATCTCCATATAAAAATGACATATAGCTACTACAGGTTCATGAGAGATCAGGAAACCCACAGCAGGTTATCAGCTAATATTGAAGGGTAATCCTAACTCTGAAAACTGATATAAACAACAAGTTTATGCTCTTATGCAACAGAACTGTTCATCCACATCTGTCAAGTTTCATAAGTGTGGTACTTTTCATTTTTTTTTTAAATTAATTATCTTAAATCAGGTTAGAATCATGAACTAAGTTAGAATCACTGTTAAATGTGCAAACAAACTGAAGGGGCCAGGGAAGTAGTGGTGCCATCACTGACATAATTTTACCAAGAAAGTTCACCAGATCCTAAGAACCTTCTTTATCCTGAGAGCCCACATTTAGGAAGAGTTGCATATTGCATTAAAACTCATAGCACATTAAAACTCAGCAAAATTTTCTCTGTAAAACAGTAAATATAAAATTCCCTAGTGCTATTTTAGCTGTACCTCAGGAAACAGAATGATACTTTAAATGAAATGGCAAGACTCTAAGAAAAAAAAATTCCACGTCCCTTGCAAGCACTGAAAAAAGCTATTAGCTTGCTACAATGTGTCTGCTAAAATAACACATATTCTACTTAAGTGCACAACACAACCTAATACAAAATGAGGGCATTCTTTTTCCCTGGTGTGATGTAAGGCAAACAGAGCAAGTAACACTGAGAGAGAAAAACCCTCACAAGCTATATTCTCTCATATAAATCTTTATTAGGCTATCCTTTGTANGTAAGCATTTTTTTTTTCAGAAGGGACGAAAAACCAGCATGAGCATGGAGAGGGTGCACTTTGTATATATAAGAAGACAACAGACTTCCCTGTCTCACACTAAAATTTGCTAAAATGAAGTAACAAAACTAGACAAGAAGAAAATGCTAGAATCTTAGACTGCAGAAAAGAAACAGGAGGGAGTTCAGCTTTGCTCTGAATAAAAGCCTATGTTTTCAGCATATTCACAAATCTACAGAAAGCTTGACAGGCTATGATATCACTGCCTCATCAGTCCTTGAAAACCTGAAAGGGCAATAGCATCAAGATGAATGAAAGAGCCTGTGCTGTTTGCAGTATACTATGTGTGCTGGTCCACACAATTATAAGTACATTTTTGAAACAAAACATTTTAAGAAAGCCATTTCATTTCTTTCTGCAGACCACACTGTATTGCCTCAGGGACATGTTATCTGGAGATTATTTTCTAGTTGTCTTTGTTGTTGTTGCCAAGAGGCCTCAAATAATGAAAAGGCGCTTTTGAATGCTAGGAAAGATATTCTGTAAGGGCATCACAGGCTCACTGACCATTTACTGTTATTCTTTTTCTCTTTGCATTAGGTTTTACAGCCCTTCTCAGGAAGTTGCATTTGAAAGTATTTTTACAGATATTAAATGTACTTACAATAGTTTTACTTTATACAAGTGAAGCCAAGAAGAAAATAGAGTTATTTGGGGGTTGCTTATCACAACTGTATGATTGTGACCTTAACCTAAACCTGGAAATCCTTACATCAATTTCAATGGATTTTGAATTAAGCCCTAAGAAAACATTGGTTTCATTAGTGAGTTAATAATAGACATACATCTCAAAAGATTTACCAGTTCCCTTTACACAGTTCAGACACTCAAATTCTACTATCTGCTTCTGTTGTCTATAATAGTAAAAATATTAACTTTGGCATAGATTCCAAGGAGAGTGCCATAAGGTTATAAACTCATTTTCTCTCTCTCTCTCTCTAACTCAAATAATGTACAAAGCAATTAATTATTAAAACAATCCATTAGCATGCAATATATGAAGTGAAATAGTAGCAATCTTGCAGGGATTGAGGGAGGGCTAGAGCCTTTGTCTTATGACAATTCTCTATGATAAGCTTCACGTGCTTCAAATTCCATTGAAGTCTCTTCAGTAAAAATGACACTACTGAAAAAAAAATAAAGAACATGCATATTTTATATGCTGAAGAGACTTATTTGTGAGTAAATAAACTCTAATCTCAGGGTGGGGGTAGAGGAGACTGGAATGAAGGAGTGAAGGAAAGGGCAGGGAGGAAAGGTATTTCGGTATTTGTCTTTTTTGTTCTCACCACCAAATCTATTTCAAATCACAATAAATTCATTTTCCCCAAGTTGAGTCTGTTTTGCCCAAGAATAGTAATTGGCAAGTCATCTCCCTGTCTTTATCTTGACCCATGAGCTTTCTCATCTGTTTTCTACCCCCATCCCATGGGGAGGGGGGAAGTGAGTGAGTGTCTGGCTGGCCGTTAGCCAAGGCTGACCCACCACACCTCCCAGTACTGACACAGAAACACCTCAGAAGGTATTATTCTTCTCTTAACATACTGGTCCCATGTTGGGGGAAATTGATGTTGCACAAGCTAAGTTTGGGTTAATCCATGAGACTAAGAAAGCCTGTATAATATTTGACTTCAGCTCTTCATACACAGTTATAGATTCAAGAAAGACATAAAACCTCAATTCACTAAAGTTTTGATTTGGAAGTGCGGACCTCTGCTTGAAAATTAGTAAGTGAAAGAAACAAG
>VYZW01039524.1:2464-13766 GCA_013401315.1 Balaeniceps rex | reverse complement strand
ATTGCAAGCTACAGCTGTGGTCCAGTGATTCACAGATGTGGTTATAAACTACTGACAGATGATTCTTAGTTGTTGCCATATAAGAAGTATTAGCAACTCCTGGATTTAGGTAAAATGGTGTATTATATATCATAACTAAGAGACTGGTTTATGAAAACAATTCCCTCCTGCAATGATATGTAACTGCTCTCAGTCTCCAGAGGAAACAAGATCTTTTTCAGTTCATACTGCAATAAAAACCAAACCCACTATAATTCTCNAAAAGCATTACAAATCTCTGTTACCAGTACAGCAAAACTTTAAATGTTCTGTGTGATAAATGGTTACTGTAGGTTATATGTGTATGAGATCTGAAATTGTACTTTTTCTATTTGTCAGATGCAATTACTTACTATGTACTAAAGCACACAAACAAAAACCATTTACCCAGTGTTAATTACATTACTTTTGACAATCAAAAATAAGATGACTGTCCAACCTCTTTCTTTCCCAAGCCCAACATCCTATGTCATAACCTGAGACTATTGTTATATGAGAGATGCAAAGTCTTCAGGTAAAATTCCAGAGCACAGCTTAATCAACAGACATATTAAAAAAAAAAAGAACATAATACTGTCATTGTGCATACACACTCACACAAGGATCTGTGATATTTCTCAAATGCTGCTGTTAAAAAGCAGAATTGCAGTGTTTATCATGGGTATAGTGACTTTTGCGAGAACAGTCACAATGTTTTATAGTGTTCCCATCAATAGAGCTTTCCACTTGTATTACAACTCGTTAGGGAACGTGCAGGTTGATAAACCAGAATTTTCTAAAAGGCAAGGGATAAGCCATCAAATACAGAAGTGTTTCTTATTATTTCATGTGATATTTATAGTGAGTTCCATAAGTACCAAGTGAAAAAGATCATGACAGGAGCATGATCAATGTTTCTTCAAACATTGCACAATGTTCTGAGCAGATACATTCACCTTTTCTCCTTTTGCAAGGTATGTTATGTAAGCGTGCAACATGCACAGGCTAGGAAAATAACTTTGTAGGTAGCTATTCCCTTTTTCATAGTGATTTGGCCAAAAAATTAACGGCAATCTAACCAACGGCAAATCTGAGAATTTTCCAACTGGGCCGTTCCCCCTGGCCCCCTCAGAAAATACAGGTTCCAGATTTTTTTCTGGAAACATTCATGTGACAGAAAAGATGACTATGTATTTTCTAAATGAAAATGAGAGAGAGAGAACACACTTACCACAGAGCAGCCAACAGCCTTGTGTTACAGGGTAAGTCAGGTCAAAGTATTTGGTCTTGTACAGGCACAGATGGAATCTGAATGTGCCTATCTTACCAGCTGGGGAAAAGAACCCAAACACTAACCACCAGGATACACAGGCAAGCATGGCTCTGTAAAATAACCAAGTAAATCTAACTCACCCCACATATGTTTCTATTTTCCTTCAGCTATCTCTGAGACTCACCCACCCTCTTGGCGAGCCAGTTTATTTTTCTGAATCAGCAGATAGGCAAATAAAGAAAAAGCAGTTTGCTTCTAGTTAGCAACCTGAAAGGCACACGAATGGGCAACCACCAGTACCAGCAAAGGGGGTACCAGCAAACGGGCAAGAGCAAGGCTTGTGCATCTTCAGATGCAGTGAACTGCTAGGCTGTCTCAGCTGCCAAATCAGTCTGGAGTATCAGGTGCCCTGCCTCAATAAATATTTAAATAGAATAGCTTCAAGAAGAAACTGAATCTGCAGGCCAAAAAAATGAACCTTGGTTTCACATATCCTAGATCAGTCTTCTACTACTTTGCTATTGACAAAGAAAGGAATTATTGGAGGATTACTTTTTCTCCAGAAATAGAATTTTTCCAGAAAAAGAAGTGGGTTTTTTTCCCCAGTCAGCCCTATTTGAGAACATAAACATATGGAGCATGTTAGACATAAGGGAGAATGCAATATGTTTTGAGAAAATTCACAGTTTTCTAACCTAGATAATGTCAGCAGAAATTTCTTTATTTGCAGTGCATATAATCAAATTCAAGGGAAGAAAACACCTCAAAAAAAAAAAGTATTTCCATAGAGGATGTAAGAATAAAATTTTGGGAAGACAAGTAAATACCTGAAGAAGACCCACATGCCATTTTTAAAGGTTTAAATTTTAACTGAGTCCAAGATATTGAAGTAAGTTTTCTTAAGATATAGGTCCCTAAGAAATGTCATTTAATAAGAATTAGAGGGGAGAGGTGGTTTGGTTTTCTTTTTCCCCAATCCTTGCTCTAAAGCATACACATACAGAAGCACACGAATTCAAGCAGACTCTTTAATGGAAAGACAAAAAAAAAAAAAAAAAAAGGCTGTTCAGAATGACTACAATATATTTAAGCCATCAGATGAAAAAGTGCATTTATCTTTTCTGTGTTTCTGTGAGCCTGAAGCAGAAAAACATAAATACAATCTTCTGTGGGCATGGAGCTATAATACCTGGTTCTTCTCTTACCTCCTTCTTTTCTTCATTTATATAGCTTGGAATTGCACCATAGTAAAGTCTTGCTCACTCTGAAATCAATAGAAATTTTGACATTAGACAGGCTAAAGCATCATGACTAGAATACATCATATGTCAGTGAAATTTTTGTTTGTTTGTTTGGGGGTTTTTTGTTGTTTTTAAGGATCATGGGCACATGAAAGAATCCAAATGAAAAAGTCTTTCAAATGTGTGGTGCCCCTCCCCTGAAAATGTCTTTTGGTAGCAATTCTGACTATAGAGCAACAAGGTGTCATTTACCATCCATTCTGCAATAAAATACAGCAGATAATTCTAACAAAGAAACATGGCTTCAAAGTCTCGAGAAAAAATAAACAGAAAGTTAATGAGAATATAATGTCCTCTAAGACTCTGGGAAAACAGAAGTAGAGTTTTTTAAATCCTCAAGTTTAAGGTCTTTGCATGTTCCCTTTATTTATCTATATATGACTACATTTTCATACAAAACAACTTAATGCAGGTATAAGTACAAGTAGTCCTATCTTCATGGTTGTGGTGTTCTACTAAAAAAGCGCCCACTGAAACAAAGCAGCAAATAAAAGAACTGGTTTTTTTCTACAATCTGATGTTTCATTTCAATAGTTACTATAACAAAACAATAAAAACTCTTTAAATTCTGTAATCTTTAAAAAAAAGCTCAAAACTATTTTCTAGTTCTAACAGAAACGTACATTTGCACTGAACTAACGACTAAAATTGTACTGTTAATTGATTTCCCTCTATTTCATAGAAAAAAATATTTAGAAATATTTCTATTGTAGAAGATTTTTGGTCTGCTACAATTGTAACTCAGATGAGGACGGAAGTGAAGAATGTTTTTAAGGTATTTTTCAACTTCTCTCCCAATTTTGCTTAAAACTATGAAGAAAAGAAGGACTTTTTCTTTTTTTTTAATAACCAGAAATTTTCAAATTCAATAAAATCACTATGATGTGAACTCCGTGAAAGTTTGGATTAGTCCAAATTAAAAACAACAGATAGCCTACACAAAAAGGCAAATAAATCAGACTTGAGGACTTCACAGCAGATACAGAAACAAGGTGCTATATTCTAGTTTCAATATCTACAAAACAAAACTATCAGCACCTCAGATCCCAGTAGCAGTTCATAATTACATTTTCTAAATTGCTGTTTTGCCCTACAGTAATACCATAGCAACCCAATTGAACAAAGAGAAGTGGAATTTATAAACCAAGTGCTGTGGAGGAAGGCTAGTGATGTTATGAACGACACAATTTATTTAGCAGACAGACTTTGTCTGTAAAGATAATCGTATTCCACTTGTTCAAATTGCCCATCAGATCACAGAATCATAGAATCATAGAATGCTTTGGGTTGGAAGGGACCTTTAGAGGTCATCTAGTCCAACCCCCCTGCAGTGAGCAGGGACATCTTCAACTAGATCAGGCTGCTCAGAGCCCTGTCCAACCTGACCTTGAATGTTTCCAGGGATGGGGCCTCCACTACCTCTCTGGGCAACCTGTTCCAGTGCTTCACCACCTTCATTGGAAAAAATGTCTTCCTTATATCTAGCCTAAATTTCCCCTCCTTTAGTTTAAAACCATTAGTCCTTGTCCTGTCACAACAGGCCTTACTAAAAAGACTGTCCCCATCTTTCCTATAGGCCCCCTTTAAGTACTGAAAGGCCGCAATAAGGTCTCCCCGCAGCCTTCTCTTCTCCAGGCTGAACAACCCCAACTCTCTCAGCCTGTCCTCGTAGGAGAGGTGCTCCAGCCCTCGGATCATTTTTGTGGCCCTCTTCTGGACCCGCTCCAACAGCTCCATGTCCTTCTTGTGCTGAGGGCTCCAGAGCTGGACGCAGTACTCCAGGTGGGGTCTCACCAGAGCCGAGTAGAGGGGCAGAATCACCTCCCTCGACCTGCTGGCCACGCTTCTTTTGATGCAGCCCAGGATACGGTTGGCCTTCTGGGCTGCAAGCGCACACTGCTGGCTCATGTCCAGCTTTTCATCCATCAGTACCCCCAAGTCCTTCTCTGCAGGGCTGCTCTCAATCCCCTCATCTCCCAGCCTGTATTGATATCGGGGGTTGCCCTGACCCAGGTGCAGGACCTTGCACTTGGCCTTGTTGAACCTCATGAGGTTCGCACAGGCCCACCTCTCCAGCCTGTCCAGGTCCCTCTGGATGACATCCCGTCCCTCAGGTGTGTCAACTGCACCACTCAGCTTGGTGTCATCTGCAAACTTGCTGAGGGTGCACTCGATCTCGCTGTCTATGTCGTTGATGAAAATATTAAACAGCACTGGTCCCAGTACGGACCCCTGAGGGACACCACTTGTTACCAGTCTCCATTTGGGCATCGAGCCGTTAACCACTACCCTCTGGTTGCGACCATCCAACCAGTTCCTTATCCACTGAACAGTCCACCCATCAAATCCATATCTCTCCAATTTAGAGATGTTGTGGGGGACCGTGTCGAAGGCTTTTTGGAAGTCCAGATAGATGACATCCATTGCTTTTCCCTTATCCATGTATGGTGCCTTGGGTTAGAAATATGTTCTTCACCTGAAACTGCTTTTAGCACAGCAGAATTCTTTCCACCTGATGTTTTTCCTGAACTACTTAGCAGAGCAGAGCACCTTTGTTTGCTTTGGACACTGATTGCTGCTGTTATGTAGCCATTTCAGAACAACAAGCACCTCATACCTTTCAGATACAGTATATCTGGCTTACCAAAATTGAAGCTGTTTTAATTTGTGACATTCTTGTTTCTCAATTTTATCAGTTTTTAATAAAGTGTTTATCCGTTTAAAATCTGAAGCATCTAGCATGATTCCCTGTAAACTGGTTATTTCTCTTTTGATTCATTCGCTTATCTAAATTAATAACAGACTCTATATTCTTTCCCTTAAAATTGGTCTACAACAAATATCAACAGCTATTAACAATATAGAGAATCTCTTGTGAATATTGTACTTAATTGTTTATAGTTTTATAGGCCTAGATTTGGGTTCATGGCACATTCCAAAGAATAAATGCATAAATGAACTGCAAGTTAAACCTCTTTACTGTCTACAGCAGTCAGCTATCAGGTTCTATTTAAACATGGTATAAAATGAAGTATAATATTATAAGCTCAAGAAAATAAGTTAAATACATATATAAAATTAATTAAAAGCAATAGTCACTATACAGATAGTCTTTCTAGCAAACAATTGTACATCTATATTATGCTATTGGATTGTACTCAAGTTATGAAATACAAATGATTTAATCTTAAAAAAGTCAAATTATCATACATAAACCCAAGAATTTTAAGTGTATGTCAGTATTTTCTCCTTGACACTTTTTTTCTTAATTAGACTCCTTTTTTACTACATTTCCAGGAAAAGCATTCAAAGAAAATCATCATGATATTATGAGATGCCACACAAGGGACAGGGAAAGTCTGCAAATTATTCTTTGAGAATGAAACCAAAACTAATTTCTGTCAAAATTATGTGTTTTTTCATGCAGTGCAGGCTTCCAAAGATGAGATATATCCAGAAAGCATTAATGTGGAATCTGAAATGCAGAAACTCCAGTAACTATGGACAACTCCCAGGTGGCCTCTTGCCAAAATTTCTTGATGAGTATACAGAGTGCATCCAATTTGGATTTGTACTTTAGCCCTTGGGAAAGTCATTATGTATCTAAGGGAAAAACAATTCTCAAGTTTAACAAGCAGGAACACATTGGTATATTTGACTATGTGTTTCTGTTATAAGTGACTAATATAGGGAAACGAGCTAATACAAACAGAGAGAAAGATTGTGTCTAATCAGGCTTATCTTTAACATAAAGTGGGAACAATGATTGCAGTTTTTCTTTTCTCCTTTTTCAGGGTAACTCTTCAGAGAACTCTGATTCTGATTCAGACCTTGATAAAGTCCACTAAAAACAGCCCTCACAGATTGCTTGTTTTCCCTGACATCACTGATTACACTTGTTTGCCCACTCCTAAACATCTCTCTCTCTCATCGTTGTAATCCTAAATCCACTCCTCACACACACACACTTCTCTAGACCATTTATATTGTAACACTACCTTTCTGTCTCTGCTTTGGGGAAAACTCCTCCTCACATCTTATGAGGTCTCTCATCCCTCAGCTTAAAAAAAAAAAAATCTTTCACATCAATGCTGTAAAAAGTATGAGTTTTGCATAAAGGGTTTATGGATAATTTTAGTCCACAATCCATTAGTAACTATGTCTAATCTCACTGCATATGCACCTTTCCTGCCTGGCTGTTCAGTTTCTTTATGATTTTACTGTAAAATCTTTGAGTCAGAAGATGTATTATGAATCCTCTCCTTTTATTTAACTGCTCTTTAAAAAAAAAAATTGCTGTGGTTTCAACCTGTAACTTTACATTAGCTTCCCTCCTAGATCAACGGAAGGTCAATAGTTAATTTCCCCTCTGCAAGCAAAAAGTCATTTTAACAGTGCATCTCTGGTCATTTTCTATTCCACCCTCTTACGTGATCTATCCACATTTTGAGTCTTCCTCCAAAAAATTTTTGGGCTGCTAATGGAATTATTCATTGGGAGAAACAACATTTTCCAAATAATTGTCTAGCAACGTGTGCCTAAATTTATATCTAAATGCTCACGTAGTTGACCTGATTTTTTCCAACAATATCTATACAATGTGGGAAACTGGATGCTTTATCTAAAAACAGAGCACCCAGCTAATTTTAAAGCCTAGCAATTACTGGCACTGCATTCTCTGCAGTGTCATGAAAGAATAAATATTTGAAATAACATAGTAGCCAGGATAAAAAGAACCATTTTGATAGATCAGGTATATATTTCTATAATTTAGTCAGTAAAAACATAACAGCACTTAATAAAGATAGTTATTCTGAAATACAGGAGCAGATCATAAGATACATGGAATATCTATGAACAAAATTTCAATTGTTTCTAATCTGTTCTTTTTCACTAAATGATTTATTTGGAAACCTACATCTGAGAAATAATATAGCCTCAAATTTTGGTGGGGATAAATTAATTTAAATTCCATTATTATTTCAGAAGTGTTTGTCTTCTTATTTGCAATAGAGGCTTGATCCTATCATAATGGGATACTCTTGCGAATTAGACATGGGTGGAATGGATAGGCTCACTTCATGTACATATCTGTTAGAAATGGTTGGTAAAGACTGATAAAAATACATAAATTAAAAAAAAAAAAGCCAAACAAACAAGTAACTGAAAAAAAAATCAATCTGACACATTCTTTTCCCTCTTCTTATTAGCCATGAAAATATTTGCATCCTTTTAGCTTACAAATACTTGGCTTGGTGTGGACTATCAGGGAGAATGGCAGGCAGCAAGTACTAAAACTCCAGAAACAGCATGTAAAGAATATAGAGAAAATATTCTAAAATTCGGAAAAAAAAAGTCTAAAAACTTCTAAAAATATTGTACTTTGATTTTCTGTTCTTTAGATTAGCTCTTTTTTTCCAGATCTCAATCTCTACTGCTCACTTAAAAAGAACCCTTAACAAGCTAATTGCTGAAGCACAAAAACATATTAAGTCCCACCTTATTTAGGAGTTTTACAAAATGTATAGAGACATCTGAGTCGATCATAAACATGTAAAAAAACATGATTTGTTTGCTTTTGAAACACGTCCTGTATCAAAAACACGTCTGATAGAATTGAGGACTTTGGGTATAAAGTTCAGTGGAAGTGTGTGCTGGTAAATGAAAAATTTGTCATTCCAAAATGACAGACTATAAGTCAAGATGCCAATCATTAGAGGATAACAGATGTCTTCAATTGTCTGCTCGCTCTTTATTTTGATTTTATTGTATTACAGAGATGGCCAGGAATACCAAATGATAATACTTCTTTATCATGAAGAACAGTGCACATTTGCCCTACCGAGCAGTTAAAGAACAGAAATGCCCCAAGAAATAACATCAGAAGTATTGAAAAGGAAATGTCACATTCTCAGCAGCTACCAATACAATGGCGGTAAATACTTTGCATACAAGCCTATTATCCACATTGCCATGGGCAGTAATAGTCTGGTTAAATAAAATTCTTTATTAAAGTCAGCAAAAGTTAAAAGACTAAAACAACTCAAAAAAAAAGCAACTTGACTGTAACTGCCTTAGACCAGCTAATAAGTGTGCTAGAAGCTGATGGACTAAAACCAGAATACTGAAAATTAGGCTTAGATGGAGAAAGTAATGAGAGAATGTAATATTCTCCTTATCATACCACTTTTCCTCCTTAAAAAAAGGAATTTCAAGAAGGAATTATGACATGACATGGATGAGAATACACTGAAACAAGTGTATCGCAGCCCTTCTGCTACTTCCACTGTTTCTTTAGCTTCCAGGTTACTAAAGACATTATGGATATTTCAGTAGCCTAATCCTGGCCAGTATCCCAACACAACTGGACTGAGAATTGTCACACCAGCTCCCATGGCCACCCTTCCCCAGGATTGGCTAAGAGGTGAGACATGACAGCTGATGCTATTGTTCTGTCTTCCTCCTTTATGTGCTTGCCTTTCTTTTCATTAGTTTTCCTCCTTTTTTTCCTCTTCTTTTTGTCTTTTGCCTAAAGAAAACATGTATTCAGCAGCTAGCATGGAATCCTGTCCAACACCTAAGATGGTATGTGAAAATGAATGCTTCAAAACGCATTTACCACTATGCATGTTTGTCATTCATGGATAGTTAACAAAAACATGTACTATGCCTGTTTCCTAGCTGCCAGCTTGCAAATAAGAGTCAATAGCAGAAACAGGTATTTCTTCTTAGATAGGTCCTTTGCATGGTTTTAAACTTGTGTTGTCTTAAAAGAAAGGTTGTAATTTTATAATAATGTCAACAGTAGTGGCCCTTCTCAACTGATTTCTGCACCATAAGAATACATTTATGCTCAACTTTAAAACTGCCTAAATGATTCCCAAAATGCTGTACAGGTCAACAGAAAGGATATAAGGAATAAAGTAAAATTTGAATTTTAAGAAATGTTCCACATTTCAGATGCTTGGGTACTTATTATTATAACTGATTTTTAAATTAAAAAAAAAAAACAAACTTTAAAAAACATTCAAAAGTACATCTTGATACTATTTTCATACAACTGGTAGGCAGCCAAGATTTGATATCTGAGAGTCTGAATCTTTTGCACTGAAGACTTAGTGAGAGGTCAATATTAACAGATTTGATCCTACAGGCCCATTGATTCCACCAAATCTGTTACAATATTCAAGAAATCTTGTTTTGCTACTGGGCAGACTTGCATATTATCTTTGAGCATAGTTCCAAATACAGCTACTCAATACAAATATTACAAAGGCATACTTAAATGGTTGGGTTTCTGTGAAGCATAGTTACAAATGTCCAAACTCTCAAAAACAGAAGCATCTTTGGCCATCAGTACCACCTGAGCCTCTAGAGCAGTTAAGGATCTGAAAATCACAGCACACATTGCAAATATTAAATCCACAGCTATCACATTGTTCTTTAAATCGTTCTTTAACTCAGAGTATCTTCCTTCTAGCTGGATTAAAACTGATGATGCTTTTTGTTTGATCTAGAAAAAAAACACATGGATCCGAAATCTACTTACCTGATGAAAATGAGAATAAAAATTCTATGTCATTAGCAAACCAAACATACCACAGTTGATGTTTTCTTACATGAAGCATTACAACACAAACAGTAGTACTTTTCAGGCTTGTGGTATTTTTCTAGACTTTTCACTGATATAAACTCTGAAGTCATTACAGTGCTTCTGGGGAAAGGACAGGAACATGCATTCCCTGACACGTTGGGCGTACTCCATCAGCCGCAATATACTTGAATAATTTCTTATCTGTGATAAATCACACTAAATAAACTCCAGGGAACTATTTTGTCTTCTATGGACAGCAGGTATCATGGTCCTTGTGTGTTTGTCATTACTCATGGCAGATTTTGTGTCTTTGATAGACAGCTGTTTTTTATTGACTAATGTAATTTTATTGTTCTGATTATCCCTCAAGGAAAGTGTAGTCAAATTTTCAGCAGACTTAGCATTTTAGACAATAGAAGATACATCTTTGTGTAAATGCTTGCATCATCTGCACTGTTACTACAGTAGCTGAAGATGAAAGCTTTTTTAATTTTCAGGTAATTAGAAAACATTTCTTTTTCTATTCATATTTTTAGGAAATACTATCATTCACTGTTCCAAAGACTATTTTATACAGATTTCAGGAAGAAGTTACACCCAAGTAAAAGCTACAAGACATGACAATTAGAAACAATTCTTCAATCACAAACCCGAACACCTACTCCAGTCAAAGTACAGGAGTAGGAAATTTATTTCTCTGACTTTTTATTTCTATCTATACACTCATTTGGAACAATTTTTACATGATCAAAATCAAAAGTGATGTCATGCTGAAAATGTCTGAGTCTTAAGAATATATATAATTATATTTGAGATATTTATTTGCTGTCAANCCTGTACAAATACTGAGGTGAATTCTTATTGACACTGTTTCTGTCAAAATGGTTTAACTGAATCAGGGATGACTAAAATCCCACAAGAACGACTAAATACTCTCTGTATCTTCTTTATTAAAGGCAGAGGCTAGAATAGTAGAGCATACAACTATTTTCAGCTGGATTTTCTTTTTGCTGTTCACTGTTTCATATAACATAATGGAACTCCTGTGCTCAACTACATCACTAGGAAATACTGTTATCACAAGTTTATTTCTGCTCAGGTATTGACTCAAGATTA
>VYZW01039520.1:67144-86859 GCA_013401315.1 Balaeniceps rex | reverse complement strand
GGGCGCGGCGGGAGGGGGCGCGGGGCGGGTCCCTGCCTGGCGGTGAGAGGGAGAAAGGGAGGCGGCCTGTCCGCCGCGCCGGCGCGGCCGGGCTCGCCCTGGGAGCTTGGCAGGGCCCGCCGGCGCCCCCTCCCTCCCTCCGCTAGGCCGCCCGTGAGCTCCCGGGCAGCTGGGAGGGACTGCAAGCAGCGCTCCGCCGTGAGGAGGGGGCCGCGTCTCCTGCCCACAAGCCCGGCTGCCCCTGCCTGCGCGGTGGGGTTCGCCCTCCGCCGTCCTGCAGCAGTGCCGTCCGCTTTCAGACCGACACGTTGAGGCAGCTTTTGCACAACACCCGTCGGGCCGCTGCACGAAGGAGATAGGGACGGATACAATTCGTTAAGAATGCAACAAGGCAGCTTTTCTCGTCTCTTCTCGTCGAAGTGCAGTGACCAACTCTAGTGAGAAAGGCGGGTTGGGATGCTCACCCCTTGCCTGCAATTTTTCCTTGTGTTCCCTGTTTGCTTACATCCTATTTGCTGTAGGACCCATCAAAACATTTGTTTCACACGTTCAGGTCACCTAACGTCGGCCTTGCTGACCTGGAGGTTGCTCGCTTGCTGTGGGACAGAGCATGCCAAGCCACTTGGGCGTGCTGGAGGGGTTAGATAAGGGCACAGTACTTTACCCAGCTCACACAGGCTGAAGCCCTCCCTTCAGAGCAGAGCTGTGGAGCCAGCTGGCTCCCCAGGTCACCAGCACCCATCTGAACCGCCGTGGGAAGGTGCCAGCTCCTACAGCATTCTCCTCGGTGCTTGTTTACAAGCGCTCAGTCCCAAAGGCTGCCTAAGGACACGTCCTTACATGGGCTGCACAGACTGCTACGTGCAGTTGATCCAAAACTTCAGGAGGGTGGGAGGATACGTGGGAAGGATTAGTGCCTGTGTGCCCAGATACCTTTGTTCTGTCCCTAGACACCTTGTTATCAGCTGCTGCCCACGGCAGCACACTGGGCAAGATAGTCCACAGCATGACCCAGACCAGATACTCTCGAAAAACTCATGGTCTGGCAGGTCAAGACATGCAGGAAAAGCAGAATACTTCCTTATACCTTAGCTAATCCATTGCAATCCATCTCTGCATACCAGTTTTACACTTCATGCAGAACTGTTTGTACACATAAAAGGACAATATTTTGCTGAAACAGGCTACTTCATCTTTTCTCAGAAGAGGAGGTTGTAGAAACTTCTGCCCATGCCATCGCTGGAAACATTCAACTTTACTCTTCTGATACCAACAAACGTAACAGTGATACCTGAAGCGATAGACACCAATGCTACTGAACGTGCCACTCAGCAGTTAAGGTAGGGAAAGAGGAGGTTATTGCTTTCAGCATCATTCCTGCTGACTTTTGTGGTGAATGACATGCCAAGGTCAGCATCGCAATCTGTAGCAGAAATTAGTTCTTCAACATGTCTTTAGGTGGGGATAATACATAGTTTTCCTACCATACAGTGAGAAGAAGTGGCTTAAGCTTCATAAGCTATTGTCTTATTCAGATGAGAGGTGCTAGGTGAGCGCAGGATGGTTTCTGTTTGGCAGGCAAGCACCAGAATTCCTCCTCTACTCAAACCTGTAAAACCCAGTCACAGGCATCTTCGCTCCTCTACAGCCTTCAAACACAACAAGTGCAGTCAAAGGGCTAAGAGTGACTTGGGAAAGAAAGAAGAGGGTAAATAAACAGGTGCAGAATGTTTCAACAATGGCAGTGTTTGAAAACTGTCGCTATAGTTGTATACTGTGAAATTTGAAGCTTGAAATGGGAAAGTATACAATAATGTAAAAAAAAAATTTACCATGCAGGGATTTGGGTCTTGAAAATAACGATATTGTCCATCTTGGGTCTCTCCTTACCTTGACCTCTCTAGGGGGTAACTGATGCAGAAAGAGGTAGAGAGGAATTTGTTTGCTGGCAATTTAGACTACACCACTCATCAATCTTCTTTTTGAAACAGGCTTAACCTGAATGCATTCTTCATTGCATTCTTCATTGCATTCAATGAAAGGAGAAATCTGAACCACTACTTACATGCCCCTTGAATAACAAACCTCTCCAGTGGTAGACGTACAAAGCAGACTTGCACAGCAAAGCATTTGAAATATAAATGACATGGGAGACATTACATTTTAGACTCCAGTTTGTAAACTCTTGTGCAGAGGCGGATCCTGCTGCCTGCATAACACTCTGCTGAAGTCTGTAGAATTCCAGTCCATCTAGAGCAAACTGCAAGATGTGAGCTCTAGTTTATCACATATTAAATAAGTATACAATAGATTTCTTTACTGCAAGCAATTGTGTGTTTGATACCATCTCAGAGAACCATTCCAGTAAAAGACTGATACTCTTTTTTTACTGTCTGAGATAGTGTATACATTAATTCTACAGCTGCATATTTTATTTCATATGGAGTACATTTAAGAGAAAAAACACTCTTTATTTTGTATAAAGACATTTATTTTTTCTTGCATTTGTTGCCACGGCAATACTGTCTCTGGTGGAAAGCTAAATTTACATTTAGAGAGGCATTTTTTTTAAAGGTAAAGGCAGATGGCTCCTAAGAGTAATTTATCTTGCTAAGAGGATTACGCTTTATTTCATAGAATGTTTTGAGACTTAATTCAGTGCAACAAGGTGGGTGGTGTTTGCTGGGCCCCCAGCAGACAGGCACGAGAATGCCACATGGACTTTCCTGTATTCTAGTTCACACAGAATTATAGTCCACACTCCTGCACAGCAGAGGCACAGGGAGCAGCATGGCAATTAAATCCACCCCATGTACTTATTCAAACCTGGGGTGTCTTACTCATATGTCTGTCTATTTTTGTGTAAGGAAGAGACTTACGGCTATCTCATTATAGGATATTTTTAAGCCCCCCACAAAAGCCACTTAATATAGTTAAAAGTTGCTTTAAATAGTTTTAACAGTGTTTGGAAAATCACTTGTAAAGGTCACCTGCCCTCAATTTTCTTTGAACTTCTTTGGTGTAATACAATGTATGTATACAAACATTAAGGTTTAACTTTCATTTCCTTTACAGGTAAAAAACCATTTTTCCTACTTTGCAACTGTGAAAACAGCAATTGAGCAACATTTAGGAAGATGCTAGCTAGTTTCTGACAGAGCTTTTGATACTGACTGTGGGAATTGTGGGATTCCGTCCCCAGCACTAGAAGTATGAGCTCCCAAAAATGCATGTAAGTTCATCCTGGTGCTGCATTTTTCTTAACTTTGCTGTTTCATGTGAATATATTCTAAATGAGTCTCAAACATAGAACAATTTGAAAAAAAATACAGAATTCTTTCAGTTACTTGTAATTTTGGAGCCAGAATATGGAGCAGATGAGGCCAGTTTATTTGTTGAAACAACAGAATACAGAACAGGTGAAGAGGATTATTTCTTAGAATACTCTAAGCTGGTGTGATTCCTATAACTGATTATTAATGAATATGGCTGAGATTTATGGTTTATGCTACCTTCAAATATTTAGCTCTTCATGGATCTTTCATATGCATGAAGTGACAGCAAAGGTAGGCTCTGATCACCAGACAAACAGCCCAGTAGTCCTACTGCCTTAATGGGATTTCATCTGAGAGCAACCGTTGGGCAGTACTGTAGACATTTTATGAAATTAAAGCAGCTGAAGCTTTTGCACAAAATTCTGGACGGGCTGTTTCTTGCTCACCTGTGTGTTCCAACCTCCCAGTGCAGCATCTCGCTGGGGAACATGGCAAAGCCAGTTGGTGTCTAACACAGCTGTCTTAAGCGATTTTTACAATACGGAGACAGACAGTATACCAAGAGGCCATAAGTTATTTTTTTCAGAAATATGTTTATGTGAAATTTATTAACATTCCAAATTAGGAATGTGAAGCACCCAAATTAATGAAAAAAGAAAAATAAAAGTTTAAAATTGGTATTTCTGCTTTTTGTTTTTAATCTGGTAGGTTTAACCACTGTTGTTCTCACAGTTTTATTACACACAGTCTGACATTCCTTTTAAAGCTCTTGCTTCTATATTAATGAATAAAATTCTTAGGTTTTGACTAATTTCTTCCTCTCTTGTTAGCAGATATACCTACAAAGGTAAAGCCTGAAAACTCAAACAGCAACACAATGGCAAATTCATGATTTGGGGGGTTTCTTCAAGTTAGTTTCCTGACTTTTGGGGCCCTAACAATTTTGATTAGTATGAATTTTAAGCAATACAGAATTTGGAGTTAAAGAAGGCATCTAACTGGAGTTGTAGGATGACTGAACTGCATAGTAGAAGGCAATCTTTGCAAGTAGAGAAGTTAGCAAATGCAAGAACAGGGCCAGAGGTTTCCCCCCCCCCCCCCAAGAGTACGAAAGAACAATGTCTAGCACTCTAAATTCAGTCAGCTGTAGGTTAGGGAAAGCAGATAAGGCCAAGACAGAGCACTGAAAGAACCCCAGAACACCCCTCCTGTCAATATAAAGCCAAAGCTTTTTCATCACTCCAGCACTAGCCTGTTTTGAGTGCAGCATGATAGAATATAACCAGGCAATTCGGGCAGAGTCTTATTAATCTGATTAAAAGTATGAATATTAAAAAGGTACTCTGCTTACTTTTTTTTTTTTTAAAGAAAATTCACCATGCTGTGAAAAGGCTTGTCACGCAACTGTTGATTGGTTCTATCAGTTTTTAAAGACTGGTTGCAATGGGTTAAATGGCTCTGGTTCCTTGTTTCTTAGTAGAAACATAAGAGCACCCCTTAGGATTTTTTTCTTGAGGGAAACATGATCTAAAGAGGAAGGGGAAAGTTCAGAACAGCTCCATCTAAGACTTGTTCTCCTGGCAGCAGTTGTATGTCCATCCTACCTTATTGCTTCCATTTGGAGTGGAAAGCATATGAGATGCAGTCCCACAAGGGCAAGCAGCAGCAACAGAGGAGCTGATTTCCAGATCATCAAGAGTACCTGGGAGACTCTCACAAAGCAGCAGTGCCATACCTATCGTTCCCCTACTTCTGTATTGATAAACTATAGATAGAAAGTTTTTTGACATGTTTGCAGGTCTATGTGCAATAAAAAAAAAAACCTTCTGTAGATAAGTGTAACCACACAGCAGGATTATATACCAGTGCATCTCAGTAGGGCAGTCTACTGGACAGATTTGTATAGTTTATTTTTCCCCTGTTCCCAAGTAGAGTGGCATTAAAGCTGTTAACTTGTTCAAAAGTTGCAGCTGAATGTTACACTAAATATATGCCTCTCATGAGAGCAAACCCATTTTAAATGATGGGCTACACTTACTGTGGTATCTGATGATCCACCCTCTCTCTATGTTTTGAAATCTGTATATAGAGACACAGACCAAAGCTATATTATTCCTTCCTGTCTGGGTAATATCATCTCGGCTATATTCCATCATTACTTGTGATGCATCACATTTAATAATTATAGCAATCTGTTGGAGGGTGTTTTTTTTAAATACACTTTCTGCTTTTGATGTTTCTGATCACTATGGAAAGCTTATGCTATTTTATAGTCTGCTGACTAAGCTCATATGCACACCAGCTGCATTCTATCAGGGAACAACGTTTGCCTTTTGAACTGGCTGATAGATTTTACTTAAAATGAAGAGGAGAGATACATTCTTTGGCAACACTTAGAACCTTGTTCAGCACAATATCTATTTGCAGAAAGTCATAGCCTCCAGCTAAACAGTGCACCAGCCCATGGCCATCAGCCCAAGAAAGGCGGGGGGTGGGGGGGATGGAGGGGAATGTATCTTAGAACCAGAAAGGACCACAAGTTTATCCACTGCATAACAAAACCAGGATCAGCCCACGTCATTTGGGCAGATCTTTTGTCCCTCCTGTTCCTGAAGCCTTTCAGTAACAGATATCACACACCTTTTCTAGGCTATTTATTTACTTGTCCTTCATTATCCTGCTAGGAAGCTTTTCCTAGTACTAAAGTTAAGCTGAGTCAAGGGGTATTCAGGACTTTATCCATCTCCCCCAAGCATGGAAGGAAAATTGTTAATTTCCTTTTGCAGTAACTTCAAAAAACAAAACCAGTACTTAAGCTATTAACATCTTCCCTTGAAGAAGCAATCCCAATTACTCAACCATTTTATGGCACATTTTCTAGACCTTTAGATTCCCTTTATTACATCCAACTCTTTATTGAAACGCAGAGCCCAAACCCACACACTCCAGAGGAGCCTAATCAGTACTGAGAACCAAAGGGCTACATCATACATTACCCCACAAGTCAAAAGGCTGCCAGCAAAGGACACTGAGCTATCAGGTTTCCTTTTCCTTCTCTCCCACCCTTCCAGGGCAGCACAGCATGATTAGCTGGGAGAGCTATTCAGCTGGACCACTGCTGTGAGCCAGGATAGCAATTCCTATGTACAACCACAAGTTAGTCTTCAGCCAGCTGACTCCATTATGCCTTCCCTGTTCATCCTAAGACAGGTCTAGTCAAATGCATTTGGTGGTCAGTATTTTTAAGGAAGCTGTTTTATTATATAATATCCTGATTTTTTTTTTTCTTGGAGCAATGCTTTCTGTCCTTTTCTCCCAAGAATTGGCCTCTCTCTGCATTCTCCCCTAAATTGGGCAAGAGAGCTCTTTTTATAGATCTTAAAACTGAAAGGGTGTATCAAATCATTTCAGCTGACTTAAACCCAAGACAGAAATCATTCATTCATGTATTGTGTCAGATAACCTTCCTTTTCTAGAAGGGGTGCTGCCAGCAAAGGATATTGATTTGAAGGCATCAGAACATTGATTTTTTTTTTTTAATTTTCATCAGTAAATTGTTTTTCCCTATATGAAACTAGGTACATGCTTTTAAACTTTGAATTTGCCTTTAGTTTCCAGTCATTGGTTCTTGCTATGCTCTAAGTGATAGATTAAAGAGCTCTTTCACACTCATCATCTCTCCACAAGGATTTATGCATGCTTAAGTCACCTTTCCATCTCTTGACAAATTAAACTGCAAGCTTCTTTAAATGACTTCTTTTCCAGTCCCTAAATGCTTTATGGCAGATTTCTAGCTCTATCCTCCAATTTTTCCAGCACTTTCATATACTGACTTTGTAACTGGATTTCTGTTAACTCTGTATGACTTTGAATGGCATAAGATAACAATTTGCCACCTAATTTTTACTCTCATTAATAGAGCTAACAGAGTGTTATACTTTTAGCCGCTCTATCATATTAGGTGCTCACGTTCAGTTGTTTGTCCTCTTTGATCCAGGCACCTTTTCTTGCATGCTGCTTCTCAATACCCTGGCTACCAGTCTGAAGGTTTTGTTGATGTATATATTTAACACATCAAAACCTACCTTGCTTTGAAGAACCAAGTTATTAAGCTGTCCTGGTTTCAGCTGAGTTAGAGTTACTTTTCTTCCTAGTAGCTGGCATAGTGCTGTGTTTTGGATTTAGTATGAGAAGAATGCTGATAACACACTGATGTTTTTAGTTGTTGCTAAGTAGTGCTTACACCAGTCAAGGACTTTCTTTTTCAGCTTCCCATGCTCTGCCAGGTGCATAAGAAGTTGGGAGGGGGCACAGCCAAGATAGTTGATCCAAATTGACCAAAGGGCTATTCCATACCATATGACATCATGCTCAGTATATAAACCAGGGGGCAGCGATCGCTGCTCGGGGACTGGCTGGGTGTCGGTCGGCGGGTGGTGAGCAGTTGCATCACTTGTTTTCTTTTCCCTGGGTTTTGTTTGTCTCTCTCGTTCTCCTTTTCATTACAATTATTATTATCATTATTATTACTATTATTATTATTATTATTTTATTTCAATTATTAAACTGTTCTTATCTCAACCCATGGGTTTTCTTACTCTTGCCCTTCCGATTCTCTCCCCCATCCCACCAGGGGGGAGGGTGAGCGAGCGGCTGCGTGGTGCTTAGTTGCCGACTGGGGCTAAACCACGACATAAGCACTTACACATGGAAGCTGTTCTCCCTCACTGGAAGTTAAGAAGGTTAGCATGAGCTCCCTGGGAATCTTCAACCACCCAGGAAAGAGGGAGCTGGGATGGACCCCAAAGGGCACAGCTGGATAGGAGCATGCTTGTGTCCTCACTCCTGCAAGTGACACAAGGGTTCAACAGCCCACACTGTATGGGCTGACTACCCTCCCTTCCTCCCCACCTCTGATAAAGCCTCTCAGGCTTATCCTGGGGTCTGAAATCAAAGCTTAAGGTTTCTATGATATATAGCACAATCATACACAGTGTGCAGGTAGATTAACAGCAACAGAATCATCAGCCCTTATATTGTATCCAATTTTCACAGTTTGCAAAGCTTCTAGAGACAACGTTCATTTCCACCCTGCAGGAAACGAGTACTTGCTTCTTCCTATACAGGGGGTGACCAAGGTCAGCACTCGAAAAGATTACAAAGGTTATATGTAAAATTATATGAAAAAAATGGCTTTTTTGTTAGCTTGCTTGTTTAGCATTGCTAAAACTAGCAGAGATGCACAGCAAAATATATCTGTTGATCCACAGGTCCCATGCTTTAAATGGAAACCATTTGTTTCTGCCTCAAAGATCTTTACCATCTTCTGCAGCAAGGAAGTCACCCTTTAGCCCTTTCCTTTGTTATTTTAACAGGATGTTACCAGCTAACAGGGTACGTTTCTGTGTAGTCTTGTATCCTCAGAATACAAGTGCAAGCTGTTTAAAACATTAGCAATAATTGTCAAAGGCTTGAAGCCTCTCTGGGGAGCAGGGGGAGGCTTGCACAGGAATTTTGTGCACTGCTAGAAATCCCTACCAGACCACGTTGCTCTGTACTCGCTTCAGAAGGCAGTCTGAAGATGCGTCCCGTACTAGGAATTCTGCCACCTTCTCTTTCCAAATAGCCTTTTAGTTCTTAGGAAAGTTGACTCTGAAAAAAAATGGAGCATAGACAGTCTTTCAGCCTGTCTAGACATTCTGGATGCTGAATGTTTAATGTCCTGGTATAACATAGCTGGACTATAGCAGTGGAAAGCGATGAAGGCAGGAAAAACAATAGGCAGAACTTCTGGTTTAACAGGCATAAATACACTGCTGCATTAGCTGCTCTGAGCTGGTAGTCTGCAGGAGGCTAGGGAACAATTACCTACATTATGTCAAGGAAGCTCTGTCTAGACAAATCAAAACTTTTTCCTACAGAGGTTTATCCTTTTTTGCATACACCTTGTCTCCCAGAAGTTGCTAGAAAGAACTGTTAGCCATCAAAAATCGACACTGAAAGTCACCTTCCAACAAGTCAAAGATGGGAATCAGGAGCTGGTTTGTTATAGCCCCCCTTCCCACCATATTCCTGTATGGACACAGTTCTTCCACATGCTCCTTTTTCATCCTCTCTCCCAAGTTTGAAAAACAACTCACCAAGATACATTAAACCAGAACTAACACACAGGGGAAAAAAACAAACCAAAATGCAACCCAAAACTCAGGAATCTCAACAGCTGATCTCTGAAGTACTTAGGACCACCGACTTCACAAGTGATGGATGTTCAACAATCAAGTGTTATCAGCCAAATTAAGAAACATGAAGTTGCCTTTATGGTTTTGAGTGGCTGTAAAGTTTACATGGTTTACCCACTTGATTCTCAGATATAAGTCAAGTACCCAAGTTCCATCAGCCTTGGCATAGAACAAGTCTTGTAGATAATGCAAACGCTGGAAGAAAGATATTAATGTATTCCCTTACTTTATTTCCCTGTGGATAAGTTGCATCACAACTATTACCACCACTAAATCTCTTGTAGCAACGACTTCAGTCTTCAATCGGATTAGCAATTAACACAAAATGTGTGCTTTCAGCCTCATTTTTGTATAAAAAAGTTCACTTAACATGAAACACAAATGTTAAATTGTTGGGACACAACTTAGTCAAAGGGTTCAAAGCAGGCTAAGACATAAGAAAACTGGAGTCAGCATGAGGCTCTGAGGTGGTGTTTATTATAACCATTTCCTTGAACTTCCATTTTGCCTTCTGTTGTCGGTAACTTCAGATGAGAAAGACAGCAGATTTGCATTACATTCAGCCATATGAGAGTCCCAAATTATGGGTTTAATAAGAGCCATTTGAGGCCTCTTCCTGCAAAGGGAACATCACCCTCCAGTCCAGCCATACAGGCTGGCTCACCACCTGCCTTGGACCTTGACCTTTCTGAATCATCTCAAATAGAGCTCTGTGCAGTCATCTAAAGTCTGCTTCAGGTAAATAACATCACCGGGACTACAAAGCCAGCAGAAATGACCTGCTGGGCTTTTCTGAAGTTCAGGTTACACATAGTGCATTCAGATACAGACCGGCTTGTGCTGGGGAAGTTTCTGCACACTGTATTCTCTCATTGCAGTTACGATTGCAACTCGACATTTTATAATTTGGGGTCATCTTTCTTTAGGTGTGGTCAATTCATTAATATTCCCATATAGTTACTGCTGCAACTCAGTAATACCAGAGCAAAGTTTTCTGGAAACAGCATTTTGATTAAAAGGAAAAAGATGACAGGGAAGGGAAAAAAAGAAGACTGAGACACAAAGATTTATCTTCACTTACTATTCTTCTTTTTGCCTCCCATCAGCTGCTTCTAATATTAGAGCTAACAAGTATTTTGGCCTATTACTCTTAAAGCATGATCAGTATCTAAATATAGAAAGGGTAGCACAGTACTCCCTCTGGCACCCATTAGGTTCTCGGATTTAAGACTTGATGGTGAGAGCAAGCCCACCTTCAGACCACCCACTGAAAGGAGGTAGGTCTCCTACAGACTGTGCACTCTATCTTCAGGCCTGTGTCCCACACACACCTTACTAAATTTTGTTCAGCAGGTGTTGTATTAAGAGCATTTCTTGAATTTTACAAATCTGCACAATCTAAAGCAGATTGTTCCTTAGGATTCCTGCATATCGTCCTACAAAATAGGATGGGGCAAGACCAGATAAGTCCCTGTATAGATAAAAGTTTGAAGAGACTAATTTCTTAGAATTAATAGAAACTTCAGGTCCAGAAGTCATACGCAACAGGAAAATAATCACACAGAGAAGTGTGATTGAGTGCCAGTTACACTGGGAATAACAACAGCAATGCAGATACCTGCAACTACTGAGGACATCTTTCTCCACTAATCTTTCTTTCAAGAATGTTTTTCCCAATTCAGTCATGTTTATTATCAGTTGTTGCTTCAGCTACAGAGTATATGCTTTTCCAAGTTTTAGACCTTTACCTGTAGTTAGGACTTATCTCAGGGAGAGAGATAACTCCCTGGTTTGTACACTAGAGCAGCTGGTCTGTGCTTGCATCCACAGAGCTGATTTGCTGAAGGCAAGAGAGCTATCTGCTGGCTGAACTTCAGCAAACTAGACTGAGAGCGCCAATTTCTGCTTCTGCCTTTTCCAGTCTAGGGTCATGAGCACTATGGGAATGGAAGAGGCAACCTGAGCAGCAGCAAGGATGCAGATGTAGTGAGCAGGTAGCACTGCTGGGATGGGAACCCAAGGAACATAACTTGGGGAGGTGGATCTGGACAGAGAAGTGGATGCCTTTGGTACCACAAAAGTCAATAATGAATGTATAATATAGACTTAGACATAATCAGGGTGTTATTAATACAAATAAGAGTGGTTGCTGGATTCTTTTTGGAAGATGGAGTAAAGAAGGTGCCAGCCTCTTCTCAGTGGTGCCCAGTGAAAGGGCAAGAGGCAATGGGCACAAACTGAAGTGCAGGGAATCCCGTTTAAACCTAAGAAAAGACTTTTTCCACTGTGACGTCGAACACTGGAACAGGTTGCCCAGAGAGACTGCAAAGTCTCCAGCCTTGGAGNTCTCCAGAGGTCCCTTCCAGCCTCAACTAGTCCGTGACTCCGAGACAATCTCTTCATTCAATTAAATGACAGAGCAACAACCAAACACAGTCTTCTGCTCTTAACTCCAAGAAGATGAGCAAGTCGCTTCTCATCTCTCTGCTTATGTAGGTCTGCACCTTTTCAGATTGTCATTATAAGATGTAATGTTTCATTACAGTTCGCAGTAAGGGCAGACTTAAATCAATTCCCTTTCTAGGACCAATTTTGAGTATAGCCTGAACAAATGTGACAGACAGACCCTGGAACACTCCTAATGAGAACAGTAAATTAATTGAAGAAGTTACTGGCTCAGCAGAAAATTTGTGATAGTTTTAATTGGGATAGCAGTGCCAAGAAAAATAAAGTCCTGTTACTTGATCAGCATGGAATCAGTATCATCATTTGTTTACATCCTGTGCCATACAACAGTACGAAATATTAAGACAATCCTTACCAGAGAGGTAAATATTGTTAGATAATAGCTATTACTGAATTACAGGACACAATTAACACTAATTTGTTAGCCTTTCCTGACACAGAAACTCAACAAGACAGACAGCTGGAATGCAAGAAAGAAATCTGTGCCCTGGTTTTAATCCAGTTTGGAGCCAGTTTGCTGGCAGGAAGAAAGAAGACCTAGCATCACACAAAAAAAGCAATCAGAAAAGTTCGTTAAAGGATAGTTGCTACATACCATGTGATAGTTACTGGTTTAGACAAAGCTGATAATCAAACAATTGTGCTTAATGATACACAGATACAGAGAAAATACTACAGTTACATTAAGAAAATGCAAAGGAATTTGGATAGTAGAGTAGTAAGAAAGTGAGGGTAGGACAGACAGAAGAAACCGAGGAGAAAGAATATTACGTAACCTTACAAAAAGAAAAGCTAGCTAAAAGAACTTTTTTTTTTTTTAAAATGATTGTCTGTGAGCTTTTCTTTCTACCCCAGTTGCAGAAAGACACTTTTTTCCAGACAAGGAAGTAGCCATAAGTAACATTGTCAAGTCACTTTCCCTACCTAGTGCGTAGTTTAACGATAGCTAAACTTAGCTATTTCTCACCTCAGCTTTAGAGCTTTTCTAGACCCCGAAACATCCCATTAGCTTTTTATTGTGCGTATTGTGTAGCAGCATGCTAAGCCATTTCCTTACCATAACCATCACCTGTTTTACTTAGGACAAGTAATACCAACATCCAAGTGATTTCAGTCTAAAGCTGCCATCGGCAAGAGCCCCTACTTCTGAAGGGGTCACAACCCCCAATTCATACAGAAACTGGAGATTCAGTAGCAGGAAGTTACCTGGATGACAGTACCAATACAGCTCTTAATAGTGATTTTTTTAAAGACGTATAAGAAGCTTTGAGATAAACAGAGAAAGTTACGTACAGTTTACTAATCAGATTATAAGACTTCTGCCTCCTAAGTTAGAGTTGTTAAAGGTGCTCACAGCACCCCACACAGTGGATTAAAGCACTTCAAATAGAAGGTTCCAGCCAGCTATAGTTGACTGTTTTTCCTTTTTTCATCTTTACTACACAACGTACCAATGATCTTCAGTGAGAATAAGAGTCCTGATGCAGCTCCAAGTTAATTCAGAGAAGATCTATGTATTTATTTCAGGGCTAAACATATCCTATTCTTTTCAGCAGTATCTACTCATAAAGTGATCTACTTAAACACCTTTCATCCAACACAGAAAGAAGTTCTTCTGCAAGATTCTGGGAGACTTTAGCACACCTCAAAACTGAGATAAAAGTCTGCCATAGAAGTAATAATAGCCTTCACAGGGTTGTTTATGTTTTCAGGGGACTTATTTGCACCGTTGTCCATCTGCTAATCTTAGAAACCTACTAATGTGAAAACACAGCAATAGCTAAGCATTTAGCATTAAGTAAAAATAAATAAAAATACTCACACAAAGATAACCCACAAAGTTGGTGCTCTAGGAACTCACGTAAGAAAAGCAGATATTTCTATACACCCAACTATACTACTACCTAATGCTCTGCCAGCAGTAGTAAAGCACTTACTGGCCTTTATACAGCTTAGGTGCAGGTGGGAGGAAGCCCTACTGGAGGTGAAGGCGATTAATTAATTTTTAAGGATGATTGGTTTCAGGTTTTAAGTGTGAGTGAGTGATTGACAGGAGAAGGGAGTATTGTTGCTGGGAACAGCCTGGCGAAAGGCAAGCCTTTTCAGGAGGAACATCAGTGCTGCTGAGGCTGCTCAGGCTTTGAATATGCCCCATCTCTTCTGGAGTTTTGTTCTGCAGACAGATCCCCTCAGCTAAATAATAATAATATGTTCTCAGTTCTGGCGCTTTCTTCCAGGCATTACAGCGTGTGTTGTCCCAGGAGAGCTCTGTTAGGGGCTGACAGACGTGAATTCCTTCTGCGCTGCACCTAAAGCTCACTCTGATTCCTGAGAAGTACCAAGGCCTCATGCTGGCATCCGCAGCTCACTGAAAGGGAGGGAAGAAACTTGAATGAAGATCTAACATTACTAGGATGGCCACAAAAAAGTTATACTGCTGCAGTCTGTGCGTTGTCCTTGCTCTCAATGCTTGCACTGCACTGAGTGACCATTAGCCAAGGAAATGGCATCTTCCATCTCCAGCTTGAAGAAACTGAGAACATTTTCCCCCAAGCAAATTCAAAGAGGCTGTTTTAGATGGGGACATTATCTGATAAGGCCAAGGCAGGGCCCTGAAGTTTCATCTGAGCAATTAAGCCTGTAGGTATTCAGGGAAAGGTGGAGACTAACTGACAGCCTTATTATCTCTATTTCTCCACCCTCTGCTTTTTATCTCTATAGGGTGTAAACTCATCAGGAGTGAGAGGGGCTGTTTCTTACCAAGGTGTAGTGCTGGTCTACTGATGCTCTGCCCTCAGGCTGCAGTTAAATATTTAATGCAGAAAGCAGTGGTGGCAGCTGTTAAAGGTGGTGCCATCCCCAGCTGGAGGGAGGTGGCCAGCCCCACGGCAGAGGACAAGGGGTGAGTCCAGCAGCTCCAGGGCAGAAGTCCCAGGGCTCAGCAGAACCTGCCCCTGCAGCTTCATCGGGCTGAGCTGGCTGACTGCATATTTAAAACAGATGTGGGATGCTCACAAGCTCTGCTTGTAAGGCGATGGTTAAGTGTTTGAGGGTGACAAGAAGGAAGGGGGGAATATGGATGGGGTAATATCTTAAGATGTCAGCAAGCTTCTGAGGAAGGGGATGTATTGAAGGCCATATTTATTTAATTTGTTCAGCCATCTTTTGGTGATACCTCATTAACTAGAACAGAAAGAAATGTTGGAATCGGAGTGTGCTGTGAGTATTCATCTGTTCCAGGCTACAAATTGACTGTGAAACATCACATGGAGGCTCAGTAGTGTTCCTTACTGTTGTCAGCATTGATGGAGTGGCACCCTGTGAACTACAGTGTTTTCTAGTGCAGATATGGCTGGAGTGATTCGCAAAAGCAATAAACTTAAATCTTCCTCCTTTGTGTGCTGTAGCAACAGCCAGGATGGTATCGAGGAAGTCCTGAAGGCAATACCTGGGCTCGGTGGGGTGCTGCATTCACCTGCAGTGTAAATATAGCAGTAAATTTGCAGCCTCTTTACAAGTGAGAAAGCCAGGACACAGGAAAAGATGTGGCCAGGCGACAGCCCCAGGTGGAGTTGTGGCTGTAGACAGTCAGTGATGCAAGTAACAGTAAATCACCATAAGGGGTGTTAGTGGTAGAGCTGGGGAGGTAATCCCACGAACCACAACTCTTACTGTCATGCACCTTTGCACCGTCAGGTATTTAATGCAGCCTTTGCACCCGCATCGAATACCTGTCTTTAAATAATCATATTTTCCCACTTATACTGTGTCCCATTCAGTGCTCAAGAACTGCCTCACCACTCAAATGATTACATTTTCAATGAAGATTTTTTTGGTAGGATGCATTAACAAAAACCCTTGGACTCTATGTAGAAGATAAGGTAAGACAGTTGGAAATCAAAAGTTAGCTTTGTAATAGAAATAACTGATGTTTGAAGAAAAACTGGTTTTCTCTTGGCTATGAATTTTCAAGTTAGGAAGCTTTTAAACCAAATGATGCAAGTTTCTATTAAATATAGATTGTTAATTTTCTGATGCTGAACCCTGGAAAACATTAAATGTGACTTTCCAAATTTCTGAGGAATTATGAATTCAGAGGAAACTGATGTTTGCTATCTCCCAAGGAAAGGTAAACTAGATCTAAAAGCATTCAGCACAGGATTTTAGGAAGATCTGGTTCAATATTCGTTCTGCTTAAGAGTTGTGACAGTGACAAGTCATTTTGCCTTCCTCTCTCAATTTGCCTTCCTGCAAAGTGGAAATAACCATTTCTAAATGCAGTATTTATCTGTATGGAGAAGGTGCAGTTACTGCCAATACAGGCGCTGCTGCATTTCAACCTAAAAGTTAGAAATAGCTCTTGGTAAACATCTTAATTTTGCAACTGACCAATGTGTATACTTTCAGAGAAGTGGGACTGAAAATATTTTGGGAAAAAAACCTTTATTTAGCAATCTGTGTGATTTAAAGGATACTGTTAATACACTATATGTCATGCATACAGTGTATGTCATGCATACAGTGTATGCATGACAGCCTTTTCAGGTGATTAAATGCTCAGCTGTAGTGGGGTATACAGCCATAGAAGCCATTTGTTGAAGATGTAAACAGCACCATCAATATTTTTTTCAATATAGCAAAAGAGCGAAGATGCAGTGATTTTTGAAATTGTGGAAATAGCTTTTCTTGCTGCTTGAAGGGACAAAAATCTGAGTCTTGTTTCCCCCATCTTCCCATTCCCATGCCTTTGTGGCAGGACCTGGTTGCCTCTTTCAGGTGGGCTCAGGTGATTAACATCAGTTTGATGTGCAATTTGGGTGAGAGAGGATGGACCTCATATCTAGTGTCAGGGTTGTTTTCCCTTTATTGGGATGGCTGAACTTTTTTACTTTGCCTGTAAATCTTGGTGGCTGAATTGATCAGTCACCGTATTTACGGCCAAAGCTGCACTGGGGCCCCTTAGGAATGCGATGGGGGAGTTTGCCTGGTGTCTGTTTCCCAAGAAGAGCCCTCCTGCCGTGGGGCTCAGCCTAGAGGTGTTTTGCGTTGTTTTTTTCTGGACTTCTCCAGCCTGAAAGCGTCAGGTCTGTTTTGTTGTTGCCCATGGGCATCTGTCTGTGAGTGTTGCTCCTGAGCTCCAGAGGATGATTCCTCTGGCCTTCTCTCAGAGTAATCTATGAGAAGAGGCTTCCTCACACCACTTTCTTCAGAAGATGCATCAATTCATACCATCCCTAATCCTTTCAATCCTGTGAATTTTGGTGCTTTGAGTGTTCAGTTCAAGCATTGCATAATATTTATCAAGGAAATAGAGGAGGTGTTGCTTTGAAAGGGGAATTAACGTTTTGGTTTGACACCTGCAAAGGCTTCTGAGAAAAGAAGAAGTCCTACTGAAGTGTGATAGAGCACAGACTGTCTAAAAGTTGGTCTCTAGGCAATCTTCAGGCCTTGGGCCACAGCACCATTACTTTAATGTTCTGTTGCAGCCAGAGGCTCTGAGTTGACTTATCCACATCCTGTGCAGTTAGCGCTCCCCCAGTTTCCAGCACTTCGCAGAGAAACAAGGAGAGAAGGAGGAAGCAAAGAAGAAATGGGTGAGTGAACAGAGGCCAACAAAATGTGTTCAGCACCTGTGGGTCTCCTGTACGCTGATCCACCTGAACGTAGTCATTTTGACCTTCTTAAAGCACATATGAAAAACAAAAGCTGTTCAAAGCTGAATAACTGGAAGAGAGAAGAGCTGAGATGTGTGGTGACTGGGGAGTGAAGCTGCTCTGATGATACGCCAAGGCTCTCCCTCAAGCTCTCTTCTCCTGGTCTACGTGAAAAGCTGTTTGAGCAGCACTGTGCTAGGTGGTGTGGTGGGGAGCTGGGCAAAGGTCCTGCCCTTCTCACTTGGCATCTGGGAACCGACAGCTGACCATGGGAATTTATACCTCAACATTGATGATACTTGATCTTACTGATATTTTCAGGTGATAACAATTATAAAATGATACAGCATTGAACAATAGCCTTTAGTGAATTCTAATCTATACCAAAACGTAATTCTGGTGTCGGCACTTTGTGATACGAATTTTTGGAACAAATTAAAAATACTTAATTCTTAATATTCTGGTATTCTGTGACAAATTCACAAGTTCAGTCTATTAGAATCATGTAACTCTGCTTTTTTTGGCATATTTTATGGTTTGTTGCACACTAATGTAATCTACTTAAGTGTATAATTCAGTAATAATCTCAAATTACTCTCTGGCTAAACAAGAGGGAATCTAATAAAACTATAAAGAGTTTTGATACAATTAATATTTATTTTTGTTGTCCTTGGAACTTCTTTTTATACCCTTTATGAATAACTGCTCTGTACTTATGTAATTTTTGCTCGTTCTGCAGGACTTTTTTGCCTGTTGTAGCTTTACCTTGAAATGTGGATGAAGATCTCATTTAGCTCAAATGCACTGTGGTTTCTTCTACAGCTTCTAAGCTTCCATGCATCCCTAGTCTGCTGCCAATGGGATACCAGGCAGCTATACGTTCTTGTATAAATGTTATGTCTTCTAAGTTATTCTAATACTTGTCATGGTGAATGATGGATAGATTTTTTTTTTCTTTCTGTTAATTAACTTCTCTTGTAGCAGAAGTTATTTGTTCAACTGAAATATATGGGAATGCGCTAAGTTGGCACCCTTGATTTATTGCTTTTGCCTCATGATCTAGTTTTCAAAAGTGCACTATTCAAATTTGTTTTCTGGTGCTAGATGAGAGATCATTAACCCGCTCTCTTGAGACAGTAATGAAAGGCAGAAGTTCACGAAAGCTACACCTCTAGATAACATGAAGGGGGAAAAAAACCTCTTAAAACACAAATGTGGCGTTAGTACAGCTTGACGACAGGCTTCATGGAAAAAACAATAAATTGATAGCAACTGCTACAGAACATGGCTTCATTATGCGTTACAACCCAAGCTCTCGGTCGAAGCACATGTGAGTCTCTGAGCTGACTGCTTTGAAAGCCTCCCTTCACTTGCATTCAATGGCATCAGATAATGTCTTCCAGGTCTGAAGTGTCATGCCTGTAAAAGCTTATGATGGGCTAAGCAAGCGGTGCGTTCCCATAGGGCTCCGTGGGCTCGTTTGCAGCAGGGGAAGAGGGATGGTTGTCTTTTGTTTAGCTGGTAAGAAGCTACACTGGGGGCAGAAGGCGCTGCAGATGGCAGATCTAGTCCTGAGTCTCCGACCTGTGGCGGGCTGGGATCACCAGCACCCTGGGCTCCTGGTGTCGGGCTCCTGGCGCGGTCCCGCCAGCCCGAGCGCTCGGAGCGATGCACGCTGCATAGGACGGGGGCCGGGCAGGGGGGCAGCCGCTTGCTAAAGCCGAGGGAGATGCCCAGAAGAGGCTGTGTCTGAAAGCCCGCCGCAGGGCCGGAGCTGGGGTGTCTGTCTGTGTGTTGTCGGTGGCAGATCACCGCGGAGGTGCGGTGCCATGGGCTCTCCCTGCGCCTGCCGCGGCCGGCGGGGCGGACAGAGCCGCCCGGACCGGGGGCGCCCCAGCCGGCAGGTGAGGGCCATGCTCCCCTCTCCCACCCCTCCCCGCCGCGGGGCTGGGCGGGGGCCGGCGACCTCGGCGGGGGGACAGTCGACCCGGGAGGAGCCCCCGCGGGGTCCCGGTGCCGCCCCAGCCCAGGTGCCGGTGTCGCCGCGGCCGGACTCTTTGCCGCGCGGCGGTGGCGGCGGC
>VYZW01039520.1:25015-66722 GCA_013401315.1 Balaeniceps rex | reverse complement strand
GGGGCAGTGAGGCGCCCCGGGCGGCCCCGGCGTGACACGGCCCGTCGCCTGGGGGGCGGCGGGTGCGGGGGGAACGTGCGTGTCAGCGCTCTGGCGGTGGGGACGGCTGGCGCCGAGCCCGCACCGCCGCCGAGGGTCGAGGCCGGGCGAGGCGTGTTTCCCCTCGGCGTGTGCGGCCGCGGCCTGGGGGGACGGCGGCGGCCCCCTTCGTACCCCTCGAGCGGAAGGCGCGGATGCGGCTCCTGGCCCCGCGGCGGCGGTAGGAGAGGGCGAGTACCTGGCTCGGCCGCCGAGGGACAATCAGTCCGCTCCCGGAGCGGCAGAGCTCGGGCTGGGGGTGAATGCGTCTGTTCCAGGGGAATGCAGAAACAGTCGTCATGTAGCGCTGACCGACTGGGTCTAACGTACTGGACACGGTAGTGAACGTTGTTATTACAAGAATGTCATTGTTTCCCTTCCTTTTATGTCCGCTGTCACTGTTTTCCTAAGGGGTGTAGGAATGTGCGTGGAGGTTAGCGAAGGAGCTAGGATATGTTCTGCTGTGCTCAGACACACTCTCACTGGGGGGGGGACACACACGGGGGACGCGACCAAGGGCTTCCTTGGGTTAGTGTTCTGAATGCATAATCCGTAAAATGGAGTTTTATTGTGCTCCGTGGACTTGGTCGTTATTTTATTTGTGAATTCGGTGGTCTAACGAGTGTTAGGTTACTGCTGTGGTTATCTCCTTCCATGTTTTTATGTTATTTGGTGCTTCTGAAAGCACATTTAAAAATATCACGACTATGTAAATGGGCATTACGTAGGCTGAAAACAGGAATCACCGAACTGCGCTGGGCAATCCATATTGCTGCTGGTAAGGGGGAGGTGTTCACAGCCGAACACGGTTCGGGGTGGAATGTTGCCTTTTTTACAAACTCACCAAGCAAACAGTTGCCTGGTTTGAGAGATTATTGATTGCTTGATGCGAGAAGTGCGATTCACAAAATTAAGAATTCTTGCTTTCATATGTCTCAGGCTTTAAGCTTTGTTTTAGAAACAGAATGTATGTGACAGTACTTTTCTACTATGTTGTGTGTTGGTTTTTTTCCCACTCTCCAGCTATAATTCAAGTAGCATGCTGTTCATGCCCTTCTTTATGAAATGGCCTGTGTTTTCAACCTTTGCTTATATGTGGGAATCGTCTAGAATGCTTTATTTTTAGAACCTATTTTGGATGTTATTCTTGCAGGGTAGTATTCTCTAGAATCTATATACAATTACGGAAACACTGAGTAAAGTTTAAGGAGATATTTACTAACATTTACAAGTCAGAGCCATAATTTGTAAACTCTAGGGGCAGAGCCGACATAAAGAGAGAATGGGTGCTAAAACAAGGTGTTTCAGGGGTTGTATCTGTTATGTTAAATAGGGAGTGTATGCTGCCTATTGTAAGTACTTGCTCCTCTTCCTAACTTTGGTATCCGGGTGTTCTTCTTTTCAGATACTCTTTCATTACAATTCTCGGTAATTTAAGGAAGAACTGTCATGTTATGGCTGGTTTCTGAGGCAGGATGACTAAGGGTATGCTTACGTGTCGGTAGTGGAGCGCCGTTTGGATAGATCCAAGCTACCTGAGAAGCAGGATGGATGCTCCAGTCTGCACTTCAGCCTGGGTGCAGTGCAGTGCTAACGTGGCCATATTCCTTCTGGTATTGTAGCTAGCTACACAGCACTGCATTATGCTATGTAGATATACTCCTAGTCACCTAGGAGTGCTGGAAGCCTGGGAAGGATTTGGAAATACTATGTAGGTCTGATGAGTCCCAGACTAGTACTTAACTACTGGAGCATCATTGCCCCCTCTAAGTGCGATATTTGTTTTTTGTGTTACCGGTTCGCTGTCCCCAAGGCACAAACAAGTATAAATCACATAGGGAGTGGGTAGAGTAGAGGAAGAAACAATAAGGTCTCTGTTAGCAACAGGTAGTTTCTGTGGGTTAGGCTCTCCTTTTGCATTTGTAATTAACATTAACCTCTTGTTAGTTGATATTTGCTAGCATGAGTATCCCCTTCCCGTGCCCCCAGGGAAGGACAAGGGCATTTTTCTGTTAGCCCTGGTTCCACGTGTACTGTCCTAGATGGAGTGAGTGCTGCTCTTACACTTCCATGGCTTTCGTTTTGAGGTGGCCATCCCTGTGAATTGCTCCAGACCCTTCTGCTACTTGTCAGTGGAGTGAAATGGTAATTCTTGTTGACAATTTCATTGCTGCCCACAGGGTGCAGCGTAAAAATGTTGAAATTGACTTTTTGTCAATTTTGTGTATTCCTGGTCCCTCTGAGCGGGATGGGCGTTTCAGAAATACAGGAGGTGCCCTCAGCCACAGGAAGGGAGGAGGGCAGCAGTGGGCATTTTCAAGACGCTTTGCAAATGATCAGCACTGAGCTGCCTTTTAATCCTGGCTTCCGAAGGAAGTATCATTTATATTGCCTTTGTGCCTTTTCTTCTTTAATAAGTGTGAACCCCCCAGTCAGTTTCAAACACTTTAAGAGTGGGGAGAGGTCTGGGAAAGATGACCTTCCCCCAGCCTGTGCAAGCTGACATCTGAGGGGCTGTGAGAGCCCTCCTCCCAAAAAACCGTGAAGGCGGGGAGGTCACGGCATTTTGTGCGCTCCTCCTGGGAGCAAAGAGGTGGTCTCCAGCTGGCCAACCAGCATGCACTGAGCTTCAAACCAGCTACAGCGTATGCTGCCTCTTGCTTAGCACTGTACAGAGATAGGTAGGTGATGGGGGATGGAGCTGATGGTATGTGAAGGTGGGTTTAAGGGCACGAGAAAGAGCTGAGCATTAGAGCAAGCGTGAGTATTTGGATGTGAGACTATAGGGACAAATGGAGAGTTTTATGAGGTGAAGGATCTTGGGGAGGCATGGGCAAGCTTAGAGGCAACTGACATAATTAATGTTAAGTGGCCACAGGGCTTGCAGGAGCAAATCCGCAGGAAACCAAGCTTCATTAGTTCTGCTGTAAACAGAACTACTCATTAAATCAGGAACTCCAGACCTGAAGGCTGGACTAGCTGCTCTCCACTGGTGAGCAGGCAAGTGAAGACTCCATTTTTCATATGCTGAAGTTTGTTTCATGATTGCATTTTTATAACTGAATTAATGAATATTTTCATAGTTGAAATTATTGTCCTGGTAAGAAACTGAAGACAAGAACTCAGTTATCTAGTATCTTCTTCCTGATAGGTGTCTCCTACTGCAGGAAAGTATTGTAAATGACTCTTTCCGTATACTTTTCATGATTGCAACATAACTGATATGTTATCTGTGTTTTTTCTTAAAATTGATTTTTTTTTTAAACAAAGAAAGAGAACAATATCAAAGTGTCTTTTCTCCCACTATTTTATGGAAAAATTGCCTTCCTCAGTTTTCCTATTAATTTACCGCTAGTGGGGAATATGGCGAGAACAACTGGCACTGGTTGCGAGCACTGTTGGTCTTCTGGAAGATGAATGCTCTTGCCATTACATGCAGATCCTTCTTGCCAGGATTTGGAACCCGTGCCTCTTTCTTAGTCATCCTGTAATGTTTACAGATGTTTAAAAACACCTGCTATACAGGTACAATATGTACAATGTATACAGTTTAATCCAGTTTTCTTAATGCTTTGCATGGTCTGAGTCACAACTCGATAGTTAGACCTCTTGATCTTTCATTCTTGAACATTCCTGTTGCATGAAAACATTTCTTTAAAAATAAAAATATGAGCAAAAAAAATTTTCATATACATGGATATATTTGTGTGTATATATGGGTGTGTTTCACTAGTCATTGAGAGAATTCGTAACTATTTTTCCGCTTAAGTAACAGTGGGTGTTATAAGAGGAAGCTGGGAACTCTATTTTTCCTTAATGCTAACTGCCTGGAAAAGCCTGTGTGCTGCTCTGATTGCAGTGATAACTCTGGGCAAATAAAGAAACGGCCAGGAGGAAAGAGGTGGAGTCAACGCCGTATGATCTCCCTCCCATAAGAATTGCTGTCCCATAAGAATTGCTTTCTGGGCCACAGGTTGCTAAATGTCTATTTAATCACTACTGCCAAGATTTGACATGGTGACAGTAGAGGTGTTTTCCTATATTGTGCTTAAAAAGTGATTACTTAGAGGAGTACATTTTTTAAAATATAAATCAAATTATTAAAATTATTTGCTTACCGGAATTACTTCAGAGTTCTGTGAATTTTCATTGTCCTGCAGTTGTGTATTGCATATAGTCATATATTCAGCTGTATATTTTTTCCACATGAAAGAGAAAATGGAAATAAGCTTTTAAACACATAATGTGCAACCCTTAATAAAAAGTATAGTTATAAGTTGCAGTGATGTGTAATTGTGTATTTACTGATGTGTGAATTTTGCTGCCATGACGTCCATGGATTGGAATACAAAATCAAGAATTGAGTACTTTGGTAGTCTTTAATGTCTTACAGTAGGCAAATGTAACATTTAGTAATTGTGCACACGGAAATATGTTGTGGCAATAAATCACCATGTTAGATATCCTTCATAAAAACCTAAATATTAGTGATAGTTTGAAGCAGTTGTTTGATTTTTATTTACAGTAAAATTAGTACGATGTAGTGGGGGAAATAATACACAAATAGTTCTGGTAAATTGTATTTTTTTAGTATCTCATCTTTGGTAATTTGCAAACAAGGAATTGTTAAAAATTCACTTTGTCTGGTAAAACCATTTGAAGAGAACAGCGGCAGACTTCGTGTGTCTGTTTTAACTGAATTTGCCCTCGCTTAACAGTAAAATGGAAGTTCACAGAATGTAGTGGAAACATACCAGTGCTGTATTACAGATAACATGAAAATAATTTGAAATAATTGCTGATAACTTGAAAATAAAAGAAGATATTTTGGAAAAGTACTCCATATGCTGAGAGTTTCTCACTAAAACACGAAGTTAAATTTGCCTGTGCTGTGTGTGGAGCTGATCTTACCCACTCTTTTTACAACTGCAATTGTTTTAATCTTCCTGCTTCTGCATTCCCAAACTTTCTGAATGCGGTATGACTTTGTCATACAGGCACAGAATTGCACTTCTGTAGGTTACGTTTGTTTTCTGCCATATATTGATTTTTAGTGCAGTGTTTTGTGTTGTCCCCTGTTTTCCCTTCACTAAGCTAGTATTTAAAGAGAAGCTGAATGTATTAATTTTTTGAATGCATTTGAGCTAATCTGTTTAAAAATGAAATAATTTTTTTTATTCCTTATTTTAGAAGTGCATGCGCTGCAGCTTTTACTTGCTAACCCTGAAATAAACTGGAAGATGCAGAAATATGCTTTAAACTAGTTGTGCATAGCTTGTTGGTGGTTAATGGAATTTAAAAATACTACATGTTTCTGTACCAGCATCTGGGTTAAAGATGAAGAGCAAGTTATTGGTGAGGAGCCTGTCACGTTATTTACTCCAGCTATTGGAGATGATGCTAAAAACACACCAGAGTTTATTTTGTCACTGCTACCTCTGGATCCAGGCAAGGGGGGGTTGTTGTAGGATGCATTCTGTGTGTTTTGAAGTTGGTTTGAAAAGAGTGGGAGAAGCTTAAAATGCAAGGGATTTATACCACTTTCAGTTGTTTCTACTGTTCTGTATCGGTATTGAAGCCAACAAGAGAGTCTTGTAAGTTTTGGTGCATATCAGCTGGGCAATCTTTTCTTGGCTCAGCAGTAAAGAAAACTTCCTATTTCCTTTCTGTGTTTCTAATAAGATTGAGCTTGTCATCCTGTGCCTGTGAATGTCACCTCATCTGTCTTCCAGAGTTAGTTCAGTTAGCGTTCAGGAAGGAGTATCTCTTTCATAGTAGTTTGACAAAAAGATCAAAACCAGGAGCGTTCTTATGAAACTAACTGCAAGGATTCAATGCTTTATAGTCTGCCCTTCCCTCCTCGTTGCTTTTGTACTAATAGGAACCTGAACGTGATGTAGATCAACAACTAAATATACTTACACAGATGGATTTTGAGGAAGGTTTATTTGATTGTCAAGATTGCAAACAGAATTTAGGTGTCCCGAGCTAGGGATTAATGAGTTTATTAACTTGCTGCATAGTTGCAAAGTATGCAACAGTGAATGAAATACGGAAAAAGGAAGGTTTGATCCTGTAAGTAAATCTTTTGGGAAGCTTCAAGAAAGATATATTGGGTATTTTCTTAATCAAAAAAGCATTCACTTTTGCCTTTTATATGCCATGCATACAAATAATGTATTATTCCACATTTGCATTACATCATATTTTTCTTGTTCCAGAGCTTTGTGTGAATCTTTGGAGGTGTCTCAAAAAAACCAGGGCATAGCCATCTTAAAGAATTTTGAAGAATGAATAGTCGTTTCATAGGAAGCCATTCTTTGTGTGCACAAGCCAAGATCTCAAAACCTGCTTGAGAACAGCAGAACTGTTCTTTAATGTCAAATTGAGCAAATTTTAAAGGAACCACTTTTAAAATTTGGCCAAAAATAAGCTCAACCTTTTCTGATCCTACTATCAGTGAATTGTAGAGATGCTTAGTTCCATCAGTGATCTTGAATTTCTGCTGGGATCAGGCTTGACGTTCCCTTTCAGTAGGACTTAGTAAGCTGCTTCTGCTTTTGATGGAAGAAAGTAGGTATTGATCATGTGAGAGGCTTACCTGCAGCTGGCAACAAGGTGGCTGTCTCAGAAGAGACATGGCTATGATGTGCTGTTATTGCCCGCTTTCGTGCTTTGAGCACTGACATTCAGTGTTGCTGTATGGATGGTTTCCCTCCTAGCCCTACTAGGTGGGGACTGAGGCCTGCTCTGCTTGTAACCAGCTTGTTCTTTGAAGCTGGTGGAGAATTCTGAGCTGAACAAACGCTATGTTACTTCATTATATTGACTCATCCAGAAAGTTACTGTTGTTAGTTGATGTTATTCCCGTGTACCACTAACTTTTGTGTTATAAGATGAAATGAGAGCAGGGGAACCAGAAGAACCTTGGGGATTTTGCTGTGTTTTGCTTTCTAGGCCGCACCTCGAGTACTGTGTTCAGTTTTGGGCCCCTCAGTACAAGAAGGACATTGAGGTGCTGGAGCATGTCCAGAGAAGGGCAACGAAGCTGGTGAAGGGTCTAGAGAGCAAGTCTTATGAGGAGCGGCTGAGGGATCTAGGGTTGTTTAGCCTGGAGAAAAGGAGGCTCATGAGAGACCTTATCGCTCTCTACAACTACCTGAAAGGAGGTTGTAGCGAGGTGGGTGTTGGTCTCTTCTCCCAAGTAGCTAGTAATAGGATGAGAGGCAATGGCCTCAAGTTGTGCCAGGGGAGGTTTAGATTAGATATTAGGAAAAACTTCTTCACGGAGAGGGTTGTCAAATTTTGGACCAGGCTGCCCAGGGAAGTGGTTGAGTCCCCATCCCTAGAGGTATTTAAAAGACAGGTAGATGAGGTGCTTAGGGACATGGTTTAGTAGTGGACAGGTGCTGTTGGACTCGATCTTAAAGGTCTTTTCCAACCAAATGATTCTGTGATTCTGTGAGATAGTAATTTTCTTAAAAATATTTTCATTGATTTCTTAAATTATTTTACTTTAAACAGCTGTTACCGCTTTTCGGAATTAAGTGGAATGGAGCAACTTAATCTGCTCGTGAGGAAGTTGCCTCTGTGTACATACAGAAACTGGGTTTGAGCTAATTCCTGTACTCTGTTCAGAGCTTCAAGGGCACAAAAGTTGCAGGGTAAGCTTTAAGGCTTTTAGCTTGACCCTCCCATGGCAACATTTTTAGAAGTTTTGGAGACTGTGGTTCCACAGACATTTCTCTTGGTGGCAGTGCTGGCTTAATTTTTTTTTAACCCTGAACAGTTTCCTGATCCATTCACCATATGGCACTTCAGGCAGTTGTAGTGCGGCTGAGGAGGTGGTATGGGATCGATCAGAGGCAAATGGCTGAGGGTAGGAGCAGCTTAAGCTGGCACCACTTCCAGGAGAAGTGTCTCTGGACCATGGCCTGAATGAAATAGTTGAAAACTAGCTTAAATATCTTTGTGAGAGTTGCAGTCACTGTAACTACGAAATGTGTCCTAATCTGCTCAGCTGTAATGCAGGGATTTTGTACTGCAGCTGAATTAATTATATTTATTCACTCAGTATGAATAATGCATTCTTTCACTTGAATAAGGAAGTATATGTTCAAAATAACCCATAACATGATCATTTGATGTCTATTGATACTATACTTATTTGCAAAGGCAAGTTTTGGAAGAATAGATGTGAAATCAAATGGTTTGAGGAAAACTTAAGCATCTGTACGTTAAAATGCATACACCTCTGATGCCTCAGTAAAATATTGCATATAGTATTTCTGCATAAATACGATCTTTCTGAGTGTTCTGATCAGCACTGTAATTAATGTAGATGTTGAAATGATTGCAGTTAGGCTTCACTGCAAGTAACTTACTGCTGCATATGACAACTCAAGTAGACACCGCTGACTTCGTAGTTAGGTTGACTCACCAGGGTTTCACTTTTTTGTCAAGGGAACAGGGCTCTTTAATGAAATGATGGTTTAAAATCTGGAAATCTCTGTGTGAAAGAGAGAGCACTTGCTGAGTCATTGCCAAGTGGCCCAAGACAAACCTCTTTAGTCTTGCATGTCAGGCAAGGAGGGACTGGAAAGCTGTATTTTGGAGGAGCATTGGCAAAGATGGTTCATTTTGAAATGGTCCTCCAGCTTATTTCCTTATTTTTTGCTCTTCTTGGCTTCTCTTCTTTCCTGAGACACAGTGTAAATTTACTACCTTTCAAAAACAAACAAAGCAACGCCAAAGCTGATATCAGACAAAGAAATGTGTTATTTAAACTGTTCAGTTAGTATAGAAAATCTTGGAGAGTGACAGGAAATTAGTAGCGCAGTCTTAGACTTGGAGTTTGTCATTAACCTGTAGTTTTTCTTGCATCCTAATTCTTCCTAAAGCAAAACTCGAAGACTTCAGTTTTACAGCCTTGGTCATCATCAAAGGCAGGAGCGAATACGTGCAAGCAAGGCATGGTGTGAGCAGTTTTTCGGGCAGAGGTTTGGGCTATAGACCCACAGTGATATTTAAAGAATTAGGAGCTAACAGTGGTCTAGTGCCAACATTTCAGTCAAAAATACAGATGCTGATGTAGTTGAAGACTGAATGTGAATGAGGTACTGTGGTCTTAAGAGCTGTTGTTGTGACACTTGGCTATCATACCTCTACGGTTCTGGCACATAGCTGCACCTCCTCAGTGTTTCCCTACTGTGATTTGGAGCTCAGGGACTTCATCCAGCAGAGGTCTTTGGGTTTTGTAGCCCTTGCTGGATTTTTCCTAAATGAATTTGTAGGAAGCCTTTTTGAATCCCTGTGAACTTTTCAACATCCTGTGACAAAGAAGGGTCAGGCTTTAACCGCGCATTGTGCTCAGTATTGCTTGCTGTTATTTCAGACATGCTTTGGTTCCTGGATTGTGAGGTACAAGTCAACTGTCACCCCTTGTTTGCCGTTTGCATGCCACTCATGATTTTATTAGCTCTGCTGCACTGCTTCATGCTCCTCTCAGAGCATATAAATGTGGCAATTTTCCTTTACTGTTTCTTAACCCAGGAGACTCGGAGGTATCTGTTCTGTCTGTCAGTCCTTACCAACCCTGTCCAAATAAATGTCTGTTTGAACCAGATTATTCCAAAGAGTATGCAGTTTGTTTGCATATCTTAAATGGCTATCTACACCGAGAGGCGTATCTTTACGGTATTTCCTTTCTGCAGGTTGTTCTGAATAGATTTAATTTAATACTGTCAAGTTGAGTTTAAATTTTTTCCAGGAAATAAAGTAACATTTTAAATGAGTTTTAAATTGTAAAAAATTATTTCTCTACTGGAGTATATTGATGATTGGGTTTTATTTTTTTTTTTTTTTTAGTTATGGTAACCAAATTGTCTATTGAAGGTCCACTTATACTTAGTATACCCAGGGGTTGGTCAAACCTCAGTGGTAATCTATTTAATAACAGTTAAGCAGTGGGTAAAGCTTTAAAAAAAAAAAAAAAAGGTGGGGGGGTGGTAATGAAATACTTCTGGCTTGCTAACTATTAATCCAGGTGGGCTGTCCTAAATATACCTGATCCTTCTGTATACTGTTGTATTTTAACATTTGTATATAGGTCAGAATGTGACATGTGAATATTTTTAGGCAATGTCATGACCACTTCTTAATTTGATGGGTAGGTTTTCTGTAGAATGGGGTACTTTTGCATGATCTTTTTTCTGGTCTCCTTTTGCGTGATCTTTTCAAAGAGATAAATTTTGACTCACTGAAAGAAATTTCAGTATCTTTGTATAAATAGAAAATGTTTCAAGTGCTTTGTTACTTTGTACCATATTTTCCGTTAGAAATTTGTAGTCTAGATTAATCTGTTCCTTTTGTTACCTATAGCTTTTTACAAAATTTCAACTTAGTCGGTCACGCCTAAGACTACATAAAATATAAAATGAAAAATCTTGTTTGATAAATTATTCATTAACTAACTTTCTAATTCCATCAGATGGTTTCTTTTGAAACTGAATGCAGTACTTTCATAAAGCGTTGTAAAGATTTTTATATTTTAAAAAGGAAAGACTTGGCTTTCTGTTGACACTTGGAAAAATGGCTTGCTGACACTACTTTTTTTGAGTTCTGTAATAGTGTCTTGTCCAGGTAAAGTGAGATGTGTGTGTACACTTTGGCCTATTTTTTTCCTCTGTCAAAGTAACATGGCAAAGTTGATCGTTGCTCACTGACTGGTTTCAAATATGATAAACAGGATACAACTTAAGTTTGCTCATATGTTACTTTTCTGCTAAAATAATGAGCAATAAAGAGCTAAGTAATGGTAGAACTTGATAGGGCTCTTCAGTTGGTACCTTTGAAATGGATGAATTCTGTATCTCCAGAGGGTTCTTAGGTTTGTTGGCTGAGGAAAAAGCACAGCATTCAATACCTTTTATGTTTTTTTGTCTAAGATGTGTTTTATGTTATGGTAGTCTACCCATTTCCAGGTACCTGAAACTTGTGAGTTCAGGAGTGTTCACTGGTATATTTGAAAGAGTTTAGTGCTTCAGTGGAATGAGCAATTAGCTCTATGTCTGTTTTTTTCCTTCCTTTCTTACAGAAGTCTGGTTTTGGTCTGGAGTTTAGCATGCCTACGCTTTAAGTAGTATGTCTTCAGTTGAGAAGAGGACAATGTAAGGACCAGCAGAATGGCCCTTACGGATCTTAGGATTGAGTTGGCCAGTATTTGGAGGGGGGAAAGAATGGAAAAGACTTTTTTTTTTTTTTTTTAATTTGCTGAAAACCTTTTCATCAGTTCTTGAGCTTTCTTTGATTAGTGCTTCTTATGGCAAGACTGGGCAGGCACATACAGGAACTAGAGTGTATGGGTCCCTCAGCAGAGGGAGGCAAGGAAAGAAGAGAGGACTGTGATAATTTAGATGTAGAAACCCATACATAGTTTGATGTAAATTGACAAAAGGAAGGCTCCTTCTGTCTGCACAAAAGCTAGCATCCCTTCCTGTGAGGCTTCTGGCTCCTGAAGCAGTGGGTCCATTCTCTAACACAAGGAAATACTAAGAAATTTGTAAAGAAAAAAAATCTAAATGTTGAAGTTTAATACCTGCATTCACAGTTTTACTCAAAGCTAATGGTTCCTTAAACTCGGAAAAGCAAAATCTCAAGAAGTATTGATTATTTGAAGTCAGAGAGCAGAGATGAAGCTGATACTGCTGTTTCATTAATCATAGCGGGGGCCATGTGCAATTCTGTCCCTAAGGCTGTCAGTTTGGCATTTCTCGGGACAGTGGTAGAACTGAGCTTTTTTGCGGCTCTTCTTAATTGCTTTGTCTCCTTCTCTTCCCAGGACTTACCTGCATCTACTTGTTACTTGTCAGATTTTCACTGTAAGGGACACTCATTTGTAACGTAGCAGGCATGCACTGCTCTTCCATGGGACTGCACATTCAGGGCAGAGAGCCTGAACTCAAACCTTACTTTATAGCAAGGTAGCTGGGATAGATAACTGTAGGCTGGCAATCTAAGTAGCATGGAGAATAACACAGCAGCATAATTCTGGGAGTTGGAAAGTTTGGTCTTACAAACTGCTTCCCTAATACATATTGTGGTGGAGGGAGATGTTGCCTGATACTGTGGTAGGTATGGACTACCTGTAGATCACAGAAAAGTGTTTCTGAGCGTGTCTGTGCTAATGCAGGCAAGTTGTCTCTGAATCTGTGCTGCTTGGTTGGCTGCCCTTTCAGCTGATTTTTAACTAAGACTGCTGTTGAATTCTGTTAGTTAAGAGAGCTCCAACAGGCAAGTAGCCTTGATGGGGATTAGTTTATCAGATGTCTAGTAAAGTGCAAACTCTGACTGCAGCTTTATCCACCCTCAGGCTATTCAAACTCTCTCTACAGTGTGAGCTTTTTGTCTGAACCAATGGAGCTACAGAATTAACCTTTTCCTTCAGTGTAGAGGGGTGTTTTTTTTTTTCCCTTTGGAACTTATGAGACAATGGTGTCTAACTTAAATATGTGAGTGTATCACTGAAAGCTACTTTTAATTAATACCAGGTGCTTTCTTCATTGCATCACTGTTGGCTTTGCCCACATCCCATACCCTTCTTTATTGGGCCTGTCAGCTGGGCGGTGGCAGCACGAGGTTTGGAACTGCAGGCGTGCCGATTAGGCAAGCAGCCGGCTCACCATCAGTAAAGTGTACAGTTTGGCAAGTCACTTGTTTTGCAAGCCTCTCATAAGAAATTCATATGTGGACAGAAACTTCCAGATCGTCTGAAATTTGGCAGTAGCTTAAAGTTAACAGGGAAGTCTTGATTGGAAAACATGCTTGGAAAAAAATATACCTGGAAACAGTAGTAGAAAGTAATTAAAAAAAAGTGTGCGGTAATGATATTGTCTCCAAGTATTGGCATTTATGGTGATAAAAACTGGAGGCATTTCATAAGAAAATGAATATATCCACTTTGCTACAGAACTTGAAAATTGCTGCAGTAGTACTTGTGCTGTGGAGTATGCAGGACTTTACCTCTGCTATGTTTTGTTGGTATTGTTGGTTGGGAGAAGAGAGCTAGGGTTGTGCGTTCTGTGGCATACAGCACTTGTAGTGGTGAAGGGTGTTACGGTGAGCGGTAATGGTGGGCTAGGGGCAGTATATGCTATTGTGCTTTGAAGTATTTTTCTATTTCTCTATTGGTTGCTTCCATATAGTCCTTTTAACTGTTTCCCAGTACTTTATTAACATTATTTAAAATGGAAAATACTTGCTCAAATACTCTAGTGAAAGATTTTACTAACAATCTGGAAGAAAACGAAGTCCTGTTTTAGCAGAGTCATGCCAAATGGGTTAACAGTGTGAAGGGTGGTTAGCCTGTGACGTTGGGTCAAACTTGCAGTGGTTTATGACTTAAAGTATGTGTGCATTATGGGAAATGCACATCTGGGGAAAAAGACACAACAAAAATTTTTCTACAGGTTGTAACATATAAAAATAAATAACAAAGAAATCTTTAAACATTTTCACAGAGCAGTTAATATAATTGCCATTCCAACTAAAAGGCATTGTGGAGGTGCTTTGAAATGAGTGCTGTAAAATAACATCCCTATGCACCTTGCTGCGTTTTGTGTTTTTTCTTAACCTTCTAATGTTAGCAATATCAAACCACCAGGGTAGCCAGCATGAGAAAATTGGCAATGGTAAGCGTTATGCAGGGAGAAGATGTCTTACTGTCATGTAAGTATAAATAGGAGAAGATTAGACTGTGTTCTTTCTGGATGCATGAGTCAAAATTATTGACACTGCTTTTAATCTTCTCTCATCCTGTGTAAAACACTCTATCTGATGTTGTTATAGTCCTGTTTAGCATTTCCTGTTCCCTACCTACCCCACTGATGAGCTGTATTTTAATTTCTCCTTAGATCACATCTCTTTATTGCATCTTTCTACGGTCAGAGTACTTCAGGCTTCTCATAAACATCTTGTCCTGTCCTCACAGTTGGAAGACTTCCAGTAAACCACCCTTCTCTCGGGCAATAAGATATTGTTAGCTAACTAATAACTTCCATTTTTAATGTGAAGCTCAAATCTACTGAAACTGTTCATTGTCTATCTTGAAAAAGACATCAAGGCTGCTTCTGTTAGCAGTAGATGGTTACAGGTCTGTTGGCTGTTTGGTTCTGTAGGTAATAAGTGCAGCAAAGATTTAGTAGTGGTGTGGTTTTGCTGAAGGTGATCTGAAGGATTGGGGGGGTTAACTTCAAAAATGGATTTGTGTGTATGTGATTTTGTTTGTCTGAAGGTAAGACTGAGATGTTCTAGGGTAAATAGACTGTGAATTGTGTGATAAACTTCTGCCAAGTCTCAGTGCTGCAATTGCTGAGATTACTGTTTCTGTGTCCATGCAACTCTGTTTGCTCTGTAGGACACTCTTTGACCAAGACCTCACTGTGGTAGGTGCTGTGCAAACACAGAGCTAAAATTGTCTGTGCCTCAGAGTTTATGAAATCCGTAAGGACAAGGAGCTGAAATAAGGTTAATAACGATGTGGTGTTTGTGTACAGCAGCCTAACCTTTGGGAAATCTTGTGACAGAGGAGAGGTGGGAGAGGTTTTTGAGGTGTATAACAAAGTAGCTCTACTGGTGTTTCTTGGTTATGTCTGTCAAACATGAAGGATAGCCAGGGATAAAACTCAAAGGTGGCAGGCTGAAACTGTTTGTTTTTTTTTTTTTTTTTTTTTTTTTTTTTTNTTTCTTCTTTTTTTCTTTTTTTTTTTAAAGCAGCCTGTGACAGAGGTTTTGATTAAGTGTGGATCAGAAGCAGGACTTGGCATTTTGTAGCTGAGCCTGAAGACTTTGAAACCAAACCCCAGTAAGCTATGTTGATAGAGAAGGGAGGCAGAATGATGTAGAGAAGGGAGGCAGAATGATGTAGAGAAGGGAGGCAGAATGATGTAGAAAAGGCAGATGCTGTCATTGTGACATACTAGAACAATTATTGTGTAGGAGCATTGTGAGAGGATGTGTGGAGCAGAGTTTTGTGAAGTCCAAAGGCAAAAAAATTATGTAATAAGTGAGGTAGGAACCTAGGTAAGACTTAAATATAGGTCTGAAGGTAAGGACCTTGGAGGAGTTGATAGAAACAGTATTGGGATGAACACTGAAAGCTCTGTCTTAGCCATGTTGTGCTTGAGGATGCAAACTATGCAGGTTAGTGTCAGTGAGTGAGTTTAAATGGTACTTGTGACTCTAACCATAGTGTTGTTCTAAGTAGTCTGATTCAGATCCTATTTTAAGTACATTCTGGATTTCCCCGCCCCCCCAGCACATACAATACAAAATACAGAGAATGTATTTTTCATTTCCATCACACATGTTCTGTTTCTGTGGTATGAACTCGGGAAATAATTTTTGAAATGGATTACTCTCATGACTTTTTTTTTTCCTTCCAACTGTGTGCAGACCATTTGTGGTCTAGGAAACTAAGTAGTAAGTGGAACCAGGGTGCCTCTATAGTATTTCTAGTGAAAGTTTACGTGAATACTGATCTCAGAAAGTTTGAATGCTAACAATAGCTTTTTATTCCTAAAGGCCTTGAAATCACTTTATTTGAATGTTTTTCTGATGATTTAGTAGGCCCACAGTCATTGACATCTTGATGACAAGGGTTGGTGGCAACCTGAGTTGCCAGCAGGCTTTTTCGTATATTGCTTGTGATGTGAGTTGTGTGTTGTGTTATAGGTGTGGCAAAGACCTCTTGGTTTTCACTTTATTGTAGAGGTTTGAATAATTGGGAGTGGTGGAAGAGTTGAGTAATAAGCAAATTGACCTGGATTGCCTAAAAATGTAATAGTTGAGATCCTTTTTCTGTGAGGAACTGACTAATTTGTCAAGATGTCAAATTGGTCAGAAGCCAAGCTAATCACTTCTGTGGGTTGCATCAAGAAAGACAGAAGAAATGCTCCATATGTTCTGATTTGTATTCATTCAGTTTTGCCTAACAAAATTTTAGGTGTTAAGTAGGGTTTGTGACACCTTCTTGTTTTAACATCTCCAACCTGTGAAAGTGGTAAAACATGATGAAATCTGGACCACGCTATCATTAAATGATCTCATGATTTAGTTCTTAATTCTTCCACAGGAGGACAATCTTATGGAGTTGCCAGTGGAGGCAAAAGCGTTGACGTGCTTGCAGTCCTCTGAGGTTTTATGCCTCTTGAATTGTGAGGGAATAATTGTCCTAATTTGATAGATTTGGAGCTACTATGAATATTTTATATTGACCAAGTTATTGGAACGCTTAACTGTGTGAACATATTGGTTTAGTTTAATGGGGAAGAGGAGGTGGAGGTGTCTGGGGAAAACAGGCAGGAACAGAAAGAATTCTGTATCTTGGCAGAGAATTTGAGTGCTGTTAAGCCAGTGNAGAAGAACCAAAGCTAGATATGTTGAAGTTTTTTTTTTTTCACGTTTTCAACTCCTACTCATAAGAGTGGGATGTAATAATTCAAGGATTCAGTCTGAGATGTAGGAGTCCTGAAAATGGGTGTGCCTGAAAAAATCAAGGTAGTAAGTATCATCACAAGATGTTAAAATAGACATTCTCTAGACTTACTTCTCAATCTTTCTCTCTTCTCTGTGCTTAAATAAAAATAGGAAATCGGTTTGGTCACAGGTTCCTAAAAAGATCATCTAAAGTATCAAAGTCAGTAAACAAGCTAGACCAACTAATGACGGTTATCAGTGGGTTTTGTCAAAAAGCACGATCAGAGGAATTGGATGTATGGATAGGTTCTGTTGCAGCATCTGGGTCCCTGGAGGCGGATGTGCTAAACCATGAGTGGGAGTGAAAGCTAGTTCTGTAACTAAACCCAAATTCTACTTTTCTTCAATTCACTGCTCAGAGAAATCAGTGAAGTTTTTCTGCCTTATCCTGCTATGATGGGAGGGAATCTGCCTTTGTAAGGAAAAGCCTTTATGAACAGGATTGATGGCAGCTTTTGTATCCTCTGTTTATGGTGTGTGTATATATAGTAGGCTGTCAATTAAAAGGGCAACTGAGAAGGGACATCATCTAGATTTGGCAAAGGTGTGAAGAAAAAATAGGAACCCTTGAAAGATGGACATTATTGCGTGACTGTATTAGAGTGTAGGCAAATCAAGTTTCAAAGGTAGTGAAACTATTATTAAATGTTTTGGTGTAGGGGGGTGTGTGTGGAACTAGACAAGCTTTTCAGCATCCATATCTTTGTTTTTGAAATGGAAGAGGGAGTGCAAGAAGTGCTAAAAGAAGTTTATATTCCAGGGAAAGAAAAATAATATAGTTTGATGTTTGGAATGTGAAAAGGTGAATGGGGGGGAGTAAAATTACTGGGTTTATGGCACTTTATATCTACTGAGTTCATGGTTTTTGGTATTCAGTGAAGTTTGTTCCCAGGCTCATTTTTTTGGAATACGTTTTGTAGGTTTGCCTTGTGGATCAGGGCAGAGAGCGCAGAGATTATTATTTTCTGTGTGATATCCCGCTCTGGCAGCTGTATATTTCTGTCCTTTGTAAACGTCTCTTTAATGAGCTCCACTATTACAGCAGCTTCTTAGCTTCCGTTAGGCACGTAGTGTATTGGGCGAGGAATGTTACATTCTGGAAAGTGCAGGTGCAAGATCCCAGGGTTTTGATGTCTGTGTTGCAGAATGTGTTTACTGCGGTGGCATTAGATGTGCTGGCAAGTCATTCTCTGGTGCTAATGTAGCTGCTAAACGTTGGGACAGGGGCCAGCTTAGTATTTTGTGCAAAAGAGAACCCTCTAAAACAAAACCAAAAACGTAAACTGAGTAATTATCTTTTGTGCTAAGTAGTAATCTGTTTATTCACCATCAGTCCTGCTCACAGTTTAACCATTTGTCGTGCATTGATTGAGAATTTTGACAAACCGTAGCTTGCAGTAACTTGCGGGTTTTAATGCTCAGGTGCTGCTCCTGTTCGTGTTCACAGATCACTCCATGTAACTTCTTTCTAATGTTTTCTTAGCTGGTCTTTGCCTACCTTTCTTCCAGGGTTGGTTTTGCTAATGTGTCACTCCAGGCTAATAAATCTGTTGCCAGTTAAATACCAAAACTCTTGAGTTTACTTAGGCAAATGAACTGCTGCACTGCAGATGCAAGGCAGCTGCATATCCTGTGTAACTGGCACTTGCTGGTGTATTCTGTTCTGGTTTATTGATGAAACTAATCATAAAAAGGAAAATCTAGGTTTCTTATGTTAGGAATGTCTATTTACTTGTCAGTGCAGTATACAGCACAGTGAAATCCTGAGGCATAATTAGTGTTCAGCACTGTTGGCAATAAAAGTAATCCATTTAGATGATCTGGTAATAATGATCTCTCTGAATAATTGAGGCTATGGAGCTTTATTGTAGGTTGTCTTGCTGGGTTTTCAAAATACATTTAACGCAAGCATATTTTCCAGAAAAGGCATTTAGGCTTGATTTGAAGGTTTTGAGTAGTGAATCCATCTTCCTTTGTTAGTGATTAATCATTGTTGTTAAAATAGCATTGTATTTCCTATAGAGAAGCACAACAGGGTGAATTTCAAGGCCTGTGATCCCCTCTCACTGCTCTGCTGCCTGCTACCAAGTCTCTCTCTGACATTATTGTGAGTCTCGCTTTTAGTACTTGAGCAAAAGCCTTGTGATTTACAGATGGAAAAGTCCATGAGATCTTGGAATCCTCCAGTGCTGTCCAGAGGCAGGCTTTCAGTACAAACGAGATGTAGCTGAATTTTAAAATGAATAACCTTTTGTTAAAGTACAGAGCTTTTTGAAAGAAACAAAGCATCAATGATCGTTGCTAGTGCTTGGCTTGGTTTTCAAAGTCAACTGTGCTTAGCGCAGCTGAGAACTAATGGGACAGCTTTGCAGCCTGTTAGAAAGAAACTCAGTTCATCTGGCGCTGTCTTCCCCAAACTGGAGCTCATACTGGGGTGAAACATCTTTATGAAAATCGAATGTACGTGTTTGCTGTGAGACTTCCTGTTGTCCAGAGTCTTCGTAATTAATTACTTGAGGATATCAATTTATTAGCATTCTGCTAATGAAAAGCTGTCTGATGTATAGCATTAGGTTTTTGTCATGCAAAGATGCTTTTTCAAAAAAGTCTCAGATCCTGGCGGCTCAGACGGCATTATCACTCGTCTTCTCAGCACGTGATTTGTTTGGATCATGCAAATATACTTTGCCTTCACAAACAGCAAAGAAGAAAAGAATCATGTACCAGTTTTCTATGAAACTTAGGTATCTATCTATCTATAATTTGGGGACTACTGACTGTGCAGACATTTTAATGCTGATAAGAAATAAAGCTTACTTGTGGTTTTAGGCAGAGAACAAAGATAAGTTTAAAAAAAACAAAAACAAAGCCACCCCAAACAAACAAAAAAAAACCCACCAAAATGAGCCCCAGTCATGACTCTGTTATAGTAGCCTATTACTATCTGGTGTTTTCCTGTGAAGTATTTCCTGGTAATATTTGCAAGTTAGAGTCACGTTTCTCTCTCTTTGTAATCTGAGCATATGGCACTAAACGGATTTTCCTGCCTATTTTCAGTAACGTTTCAGCACTCTTCTTCATCCTCCTCCATTTTTTAGCATGTTTTTAAAAGTGTGGATATGCGAGATGGATGCAGTACTTCAGCTTCAGTCTCAAAACATATGTTGGATAAAATAATTTTCTTGTTTTCTGTTTCTGATGTTGCCCAAAGTTTCATTAACTTGGCATGGCATTACTCAGGAGTGCTGCCCTGCTACAATCAACTGGATAGCTCATGATCAGTGCTGTTCGTGATTATAAACCATTTATCCACTCCCAACATTAAATTTTTCCTGTTGGTCTTTTTCCATAATGATCTCCTGTACTCTAAATATAACCTTTCTTGTGTTTGAATGCATGACTGCACTGCTCCACTGTGGGTATGTTAAAATTTTGACAAACAGTCCCTGAATATGAGGGCCAGACATCAAATTTGATCCTCCTGGAGGGAGCCTGCAAGCTCTGACATGGTAAATTCAGTGTTTCAGCAAACATTGGCTTGTGAGCAGCGGGTCATATCTTTTAGTGGAAACAGCTCTCGGGTCCCAATTTGGAATGAGCCTCTCTCAAAATGTCTGTGTGTCCACTGTTAGTCAGCCACAAGGGCAGAAAGCTGCTGCCTGGCTTCTGCCGAACTCCAGACCAGCAGAGCTCGGAGCAAGGAGCAGGTATCCACCGTCTCTCACCGAGGCAAGATGCTGTAAATCATTGGTGTCTTTTGGTGTCCTGTGTCTGTGAAAGTTGGGCTTCGGGCTCCTGCCGAGTTCCAAACTCGATGGGAACGGGAAGGCGGGAGGAAAAATGTTACCAGCATGCTTAACTTCAAGTGTAAGGGAAAAAATAATACTATCCCAAACACTTTGAGAAGTTGCCAGCTTCTGTTCTAGAAAAAGAAGTGGAACAGTGAGCTGTGCTTGTTTCTCAGGCCTGAGAAAGAAGGTTTTTTTTCGAGATTTTTTAACCTTTACATTTTTTCCAGGGTTTTTACTTCTACTCAGAGGTAGTGAATTGCTACATTCAATGCCCCAAATAAAGTAGAACACCAGAAAGAAGCAAGTTAACACTTAAGCACATGCAGCATTTTTTTGATGTGGTTACAACTCCAGATTTATCATCTTTCTTGTTCCACTTCTGTTCTAGTAAGTGGACGACCCTGCTACTAGCTGCAGTTTTTGTTGCAGAACTGTCCCGATTGGCTTTCCACCCTGACGTTTCTTGGTGTGGCTCTGGACACTCTTATAAATAGTTCTCTACATGTGTTTTATTTCTGTATCTCCAACATATTTCTTGTATGGCTTACTTTGAAATCATGTTGTTAATTTCAAAATTATGTGTGAACTTAATGTCACAAAAAATCTTCTGTTAATGGTTCTTTACCTTGTTATTTTCTGTCTCTATGCAACACCTATTTGCGTGGACAGCCTTCTCCACTCTTTGAGAGGCTTGACAGACCAGCTGTGATCAAATATGCCCTTCTTATAAAATACATTCCAAACTACGAGACCCACCTCACTTGAGAAAGGAGAGCACGTAAGTGGCGAGGCCCAGCACTAGAGCTGGACTCTTCAGCTCCTTTTTGCTTTGTGGAGCCTGTGAGTGGGGTGACAGCAGGGGAACAGGACTGTGCAACTCCAGCTCTGTGAACCAGCTGCAGCAAGGACGTGGTGAGGAGAGTGAGGGTAACTGCAGCACTGAAACAGCTGCAGCTCTCCTTCCCATAGCATCCCCTCTTTGCTTCAGCACTGACGTTCTCATCACGATTTGCTCTTTACTCATCTCACAGCTCTGAGACACCTGGCATTGCCCATCCTATATTCTGACAATAGCGCCAGTGTGATCTAGCCCTTCTCCCTGCAGACAGTCTCCCCTGTTTTCCTTTAGCCCTTTGTCCTCCTGTCATTCTGGAAAACAGATACTGATTACTCTGTATTTCACCAAGGAAGAGTGCACCTGAAAGGGCAGATCAATACTCTTTGAAATGTCTGCCCAGGGAATGGGAAGAAAGTGGGATCAGCTAAATTGATTTCCTTGGATCCACCTAGGCCACTAGCGTACTGAATATTAAAAAAGCTCCAAAACACAAAACCCCAAACAAAAAACCAAACCAAACTGCCCCCACCCCCTCCATTTGGCACTCAGCAAAATTCTCTGCCATGCCTTGCTTATTAATACAGTATTAACTGCTTACTGATTGCCAGTTTTCTGAAGTGAGGTGGGAAGAAGTTGGAACCACTGCCTTGGCATAAGAGGCTGCCTTTCACAGGATGCTTTCCAGAGGAAACTTATTCATTATTTCTTCCTAGTGAAGAAACTTTGTTAGGTATGCACGACTTGGCATTTCTTCTCCTTAATGTTACTGCAGACTGAATAAGATCTGCACTTACACTTTATTGAATATTGTCTGTAAATTGTTTGGCATAAAACATCCTGTTTCAGAAGGGCCTACTTTTAAAATGAATGTTTGACTAGAAGAAATATTTTTGAATTTTCAAACAGCTCTCATCATAATAAGTGCTGTATTGCTGGAAAGATGTGCTGTGTGGTCTTCATATAAATGTATGAATTTCTCACTGAAAGTGAGACTTCAAGGTAAGGATTCTGAACTGTGGAGCTATTACTGGTATACTGTAGTATAATGGTCTCAAATGCAGCTGTGATTTAGTAAGCTGTACCAGATTTCAAGCTGTCTGCATTGCAGCCTTTTTGTTATTAATAGTTAATGATATTCTTCTCTGGCTGTAAGCAGATCCTTGCTTTCAACCTTCCCTCCTCCCCGCAATCCTTAGGACCTTATGTTTTGTCCTCTTAACTGGGAGTGGGGGAATAGGTACAACTGCTTTCAGAGCTATCAGAGCTGTTTTGTAGATGGTCTGCACAGATTTTGCTTGAGAACAATGCGAGCTGCCCTCTCTCAGGTCTGTTAAGCTTGCCTTGGCTGCGATGCTGGCCTGTAGGCATGCTTATCATCCAAACACTGATCATCTTGCATGGCAGTGCAGTGCGCTGGCTTTAGCCCGCTGATGACCCTGGATTATGTTCTTGTTCATGACATGTCTGCAGCGAGTGCAAGGTTCCAATTATATTTGCCTTTAGGCGGTTCTCAAGAGATGGTGGGGGGAGGAGAGGGCAGTGAAGAAGAGAAATCATTTGTGTAACTTAGAAAAGTCTTTGGAAAGACTGTTTCAGGGAAGAAATCTGAATTTCTAGTGGAATCCTTATCTCAGACTTGTAAATCACAAATACGAATACATACAAAATTTGAGACTACCTCTTGTTTTTTGATTTATTTATTTTTTCTTCACAAAAGGAATACTGTGAACTTGATCTGTTTTTGTTTTAAAGATAATTTAAGGAGAGACTATGTCCCTGAAAAAAGACAGTTTTAATGTCTTGTACTTTAGAAGCAAACAAATGAGACAACAGAACCCTGAGCAGGAGCAGTGGAAAATGCTTTATTTTGCCACAGGTTTTTCTTTTTCGCTGATGGAATAACGTCACCACCAAAACTGCTTGGCCAATAGATTCTTTCTCTTTACCTCTGTGCTTGCCTGTTATCTCTTCAGTTTTAATTTACTTCAGCTTTGCTACTGCTTTTACTGGTAAGCAATCTCTTTCAAGGCTGGGGGCCGAGAAGGCGTGAACTCTTCACATACCAGTGAATGGGTGATATTGTCATGCCAAATGTATGACAAAATAAACTATAATTGAGCCATCAATAAGACTTTGGAAATGACTATTCATAGCTTGTCCTGCAAACAGATACTAAAGAAAAACAGACATTACAGTTACAGCAACAGTCCTACAAGTTTAATTTGTATTTTCAGGTAGAAGATTTTCCTACTAAAAATTTTAAAAACAACATGTGAAGAGAAGGATTTTCCAAAATTTTGTTTGGAACCACTTGGTCATAACTTTCATGTTAGTGTTCAGGCAACTAGTGTAGTTTCTTATTTGCATTTTGAAAACTAATCAAGGTGGAAAGATGTTTGATGCTTTGATTTTTTTTTTTTACAAATATTTTCATTCTTATATCTAGAAGCAGTGCAAAATTTAGAATTTTCAAAAGGTAAGTTACTGTCTTTGCTATTACTGAATTAGCAAGTTAGTCTGAGTCACTGTTGGCAGACACCTTTTGCATGGAAAGTTTGGCGAGTTTTCACCAACAGTACATGTAGAGGACTGTATGTGGAGTCTTCATGTCATCGTGCTGTTCCCAAGGGCATAAAGGGCATTTTAAGCTATCAGTAGGTTCTACAATGCTTGGGCAGAGAGTTGGAGTGAACTCATTGTGCCTTGTATTGGGAAGGTTTGTTCCTGTAAACACTGTGACTACAGGGAGTGTTGTTTCTTCATGTAGTTTTATGTGAACAACTAGAAAGAAATAGCCTTCCAGTCTGGGGCAGTGTGCTGTTTTCGCGTATTGTTTAGAAGAGAGATCTGTCTGTCAGTGGTGGGCCCCAAGAAAGCAGCGAGATGTCTGCAAAACTTCATTGCCTCTCTATTTGAAAAATAATCTAAATTTGATTAAGGTGCTCTGTGGAAGACATACTGAATGCTGTCAGTGGTCCAGAACATTTGGGAGGCACTTAAAATAGATAATAAATAATTAGGCATAGCCAGTTCCCTTGGTGAGATTTTATAGACTGTTCCTCTTACTGAGCAGGACTCCACCTCTGTTTTAGGACACTTGGAGTTCAGAGGTGGATTTCGAAGGGAATGCAGAAAGCAAGGGAGCCTTGTGTAGAAAGGTACCTCAAAGGGGAATAGAAATGAAAGAATTCAGATTCAGAGAGTCATAGAAAGCCTATTTAACTTGAACCCAAATATCTATAACCAGCATGTCCATTCCAGCTCAGTGGATCAGAGGGACTTTCAGAAGTTTCAAGATGTTCTGTAGAAAGGGTGCTGTGACTGGTGATTTGATGGCTTTAATGGATGCCATTCATGATCAGTTTTTTGTAGTCAATGATTCTGTTTGCTTTCAGGAGAGACAAACAATCTTCAATGTTACGAATTTTGTCCCAAGGACAAAGGAAGAAAAGGCCTATTAATTGCAAGTTGCATCTTGCATTGGCTAAGATAAAGAAAACCTGATACTCTCATGAGCGTTTGCATGTGCTTTGATGTTGCAGACATCAGTATTACAGTCACTGTGTATTTGGAATTGCCAGCAAGAGAGTGCTTACTACTTATTTGCAGTGCATTAACTTGTGACATGCCCTAATCTAAACCAACTTCATTCAGCAATGGGACATACAGCTGTTTTTTGCTTTGAGCAGCTTTAATTGGTACCACAGCTCTCAATACCTCATATTTTGATGTGTGGCAAAAAAGTAGTCTGCTCTTCTGGCTTTGACTCTACCTGTAGCAGTGCTTTTGTTAGCTTTCAGGCACAGCAGAGTGTGAGGCTAGTGGTATTTGCTGACTGAGGGTTTGCGACTTGGGGGAATGTGCAGCAGTAGAAAATCTGAGAAAATGAATATTCACGCAGTTAGGATGTAAGAGGGATGAGATGGGAACAAAGCTTTGCATCTCTGCACTGAAGACAGATTAATAAAAAGAAAAGGGAGGAAACAGCTGCTAACTTTTAAGGGTGCAGTGCTGTGCCTCAGTGCAGTACTCAATTAAGAACTGTGCAGCTAAGTGACTCAACTCAGAGTATACCTTGCTTGAGATCTTTCTTTTCCTTGATGCTCTTTCAGGAGAGGAGGATCTTTAAATGCCTCTCTTTTTTACAGGTTTTAAACCAGCTTTCTGGCTGTAGCTACCAAAGCAGGCTTTTTATGGTTCCCTCAAAGTTGACTGGTAAACCAAGACTATTCATTTGTTCTCAGCTGTGGCCCCAATAAGAGGAGTGATATCAGTGAAGTAAAATGGGTGGTTCATCAAAGGTGTTTCTTAGCCCTGTCCTGACAGAGATCTTAATATGTAGATGACCCCTGTGCTAGGTAGGTGACTTTAAATAGAGGACTTTCAAGAGCTATTAAAAAGAGCCAAGACTCTTTAATTATTTTAGAAATGGTGCAATCCTCCCCACACCAGTAGACATCAACCCAAATGCCTTATTAGTACCTTTCAATCAGCCACTTAAAATAGAGTAGTTTTACCATGAAAGACGATATTTTATAAGCCTGCCAAAGAACTGTGGGCCACAATATCTTCTGTTTCCACATCATCACACCATGCTAACCACATAAATTGGATAGCTTCCAAGGGGTTTGAGTATCTTTACAGTACTCTGCAATTCTTTCTAGCAGTTGTGGCAATTAGAAATTAAAACAACAGTGCATGAAAGAAGTTTGATCTCGTAGGCAGATGGATGNTTTGAGCTGTACTACCAAAATTCGCTGGGGAAACAATCACCGATTCCTCTGTCAAACCAACAGGGAGCTTGATAGCAAACTTTGCCAGATTGTTCTGGATAATGGTTAATTGTCAGAGCAATGCTTCAGTCTCTTGGTGTAGCAGATTACTAGTATTATTACAAAAGACTCAAAATACTTTACTCATTGCAGGTCTTTGTGGTTAAGCAGCTCACAAAATTTTATGAGCTATCTGTTGGTAGCAAAGTCTGTAAGTGTAGTTACCCATTGACATGAAGATGCCTGAATCATCCCTCGCCAGAAAACAGGATAATTTGTGATTCCCCCCCCGCCCCCGAGACCCGCAGGTCAAATCTGGCTGCCTCAGTCTCTGTAATTTTTCTACAGTGGTCTTGGAGTTCCAGAGTGTGAAAGATTTCTATCAAGACTCATTTCAAATGCAAACCTATTTGTTGTTAGGCTTACAAGTCACCACAACCAGCTATAAATAGATGTTTTTGCATGCATTCAAACGTGTACATACGTGATACTACTTATAAGGGATGCATTGGTGCATCAGCCATTTTTTAAAAAAGTAAATGTAAGACAATTTGATTTTAACGGTAAACAACGTGAGAAAAAAATTGTCTTGGAAATGTATTCACTCTTTCATTGCCTGCCAGTCATTTGATCAATGGTTATTGAATTTCACATGAGCTTTTGTGAAAACAACCAACCAGTCGCAAACATGAAGATCCTTCCATTTGATTCTGTGTGGAAAATGGAGATGTTCTGAGGAACGGCTGGGTAGGTCAGTGTTACATGAACAGGGAAGTAAATAACTTGTCCAAAGCAGTCTGTGTGTGGGAGTGATTGGTTGTAAATCTGAAACACTTCATGGCTGTGGAGAGATTGACAAAGTAGCCCACCTTCTTTGTGGTAGAACCTCTGGTTCATAGAATAGTCTCTAAGACAGTCTGTTCTGAGCCCAGTGCCCCTCAAATGAGTAATCCCTCTAGTAGATCTGCTGGTTCTACAGACATCTGTATTCTGTCAGGAGAAAAGACCCAGTGTTGCTTGTGGATCCTGGCTCAACTGGTGTGTTACTTCTCTTACAGGACTGTTAAAGGCCCGGGTAATCTCGCTAGTTCTGGAACAGCCTCACTGGTTCTGTGTATCAGACCTCATACAGCAAGATATCTATGGTTATAGCATTATTTTTTGACAGAGTAACAATCACACTTAAGATCTCTCAAATTGTCTGAGAACCTTTCTTTCTTCAGTCCAGAGTGCCTGTCTCTTGCTCATCAGACTGAAGCAAAATGATGTAGTTGGATTATTTGAAATGCTGTATTTGTCTAAAGCAAGATCTATTTGCTTAATGCCTAGATTGTTTTGTTTCTTTTGATTGTAGGAAGAGTAGTTTTTGGCACATGCTACTAAAGTGGATTACAGATTGAGGCATAACAACGCATGATATCAACAAATGCTCCACTGCATATTGGAAGTTATTCAGCTAAGTCTCAGACTGTCTTCATAGCTTATATCAGTGAGGTCCCTGTGGTGAGGGGTTGGAGAGAGGCTACGTGGTCTTCGTGTGTGCACTAACCGAACAATGTGCTGATGGAAGCACTGAGAACAGATGCAGTGAGAGTTAGCTCTCTGATCTTTCAGCTGAATTTCTAGCTCCCATCTCCTACACAACCAAGCTGCTAAGTGAGAGTCACATGCATGGATACTTGAGCAAAAAGCTGTTACTTAATATAACTATTGTACTTACAAATCTTCTGTACTTGTCGATCTGGCAACTTGCCCTGTGCTCTTGCAGCTCGTTTTTATTTGCGCTGGGGCCCATGTGGCAGCGTGGGTTGCCTTGACCCTTATGTGCTTGAGCCTGGGAGCGTGAGGGCAGGGAGAGTGCTTGTGTGACCCCTAACGGAGGCTGCTGAAGAGAATTTCCTGAACTTATGTTGAATGCATACATGCATTATGAGTAGGATCTGTATCTATAAAAGAACCTGAATTGTAGTTATTACTTTAGCATAACTTTGAAGCAATTATACTGTGGTGTAAATGTTTTTGGCAGAGATGAAGCAGATACAAATGTTTATTTCAGTATTTGAATAGATTTACTGAAACTGCAGAATTGTTATGCTTTTATGTGATTTTTTTTTTTTAATGTATAATCCTACAACATGAATTCAATACAAGTGTACCTGAAGAAGCTTCTTGCAATTGATATTCTTTACTCCAGTAAAATAATTATATTGCTTGCCCTAAGTTACGTTATTTAAGAAGTTAAGCTCGCTTTGACAAAGAAATATGGTCTGGTCCCTGGAGGTTATTTAGATGTGGTAGACCATTCTGTTTGCAAGTTCACACAGCAAACATTCACAGATTTCTGTTGGTAGGGAACTAAAAAACCAAATGAACCTTAAACTATAGTTGTTTTTACTGCTATCCACTTCTAGATCCCCATTTCCCCCCCCTTCTCAATGTTAGCAAGCATTTAAAAAAAAAATCGTGTTGCTATATCGAAGTCCTTTTTTGTTGAAGTCTGCATTATCCAGTTCTTTCCAGTTGCATTTGGATATACAGTGTTAACAGAAATACATCATTCAAGTGTAGTGGATTTAACTTGTTTTGCTGATTTTAAAATTATTCTTGTCTTTCACATGCAAAACCTACATGTGTTTACTGCTTGCTTACTCTCTCTTCCAGCATGAGCTTTCGAAAACATGTTTAATTCTTTCCACTTGAAAGAAGAATTCATAGATATTTTCCTAGTCATGTAGGCATATATTTTGTTCCCATTGACTGCTATTGCATGCCTGTGTTGATTCCTAGCTGCAGGAAAATCAAACTATCAGGAGACTGACTCTCTTTGTAGACTTTGCTTTCAGCTGTCAAGTAAGGTAGTTGGCAGAATAATGCAGTGATGATCTAACTCTAAAATGCTAGCTTCACCTAATAATAAATTCCATTTCTTCATCATAAACCTATTGCTATTACGATATTTTTGTTCTCTGGGAGAAAGTTGATCGGTAGTTTCTGTCTGACCCATTTAATTGTTGGAAGAAATCTGATGCCTGGCTCTTGCCATTTTGGCAGTCTCACAAAAGGGCTAAATTATTCTGCGAGTCCTGACTTGCCAGATGTATGAAAATATCTCTCTGCACAGATAAATCAACAAGCTACTGCAGTATTTTTGGACCTTGTACTGCTGGGCAGGTACATTATTCCGAGGTAAAGAACACCTAGTCTTTTCAGAAGGAAACTTGCCAGGCTGTTACCAGACTTGCTGTTTTTCCTTACCTCCTGAGTTTCTGGCTTTCTCAGACAACATCCTAACCCATTTCAAAATGTTTTGGGCTGCTGTGTCCGAAGGGGAAAGTGAGTGACTTGTTTCGTGTGTGTAGTGTGTATGTATATGTATGAGGTGACCTGGTAGCAGCTAGCTGTTTGATGTTTTTGACAAGAGGCAACGTGTTTTAGATGCTACAAGATGTTCTTTTTTCTAAAAGGCTGTAAAAGATGCTCTAGCTACAGAAGTTCAAGTTTTGTTTTTCCCCCCCCCCCCCCCCCGAAAGTGTTTAAATCATTACTTTCATTGTGCCCTATATTTTTTTTTCTTGGCAGTATGTCAGAACAACTGACTATGATCACTTCAAAAATGCCTGGATCCCTCTATCACCACATCAGCGATGGTGCAGCACACAGGGGCTGTTGATTCCAGCTGAACCCCAGCTGCTGTCAACTCAACATGCTGTTCCAGCATTGATGTATCGCTCACATTCCTTGCGGGATCACCATTGCTGTTGGTTGACAAGCCCTTTTGCTTGCTTGAAAGGTCATACTTGGATTTTATTGGTTAGAGGAGCCTGTGAGAGATTGGGGAAGATGCTCTAAATACTGCTTATATGTATGCCTTTGTATAGGTTTTGATGTTTTACAGAGGTTCAATTATGTCTTGAAGAGTATTTGAAGTGAGTTTGTGCCTCTCCTGCCAGATACAATCACCCACCCAGGAGCTTCTGATTCTGTTTTTCCAATGTATTTTCTTGTGTTATTGCTGCTTGGACATCCCCCTAAAATGATTAATTTTATGAACCATATCCACACTCTTCAGGAGAAGAAAAGGTGGTGGTGGTGGTTTCCCCTTCAGTTGGCAGGAACAATTTTGAAGGTCTGCTCTCTAAAAGTATTTGGGTGTCTGGCCAAGAGTTTGTCAAGAACGTAGAGAAACCCTGTTGTTTTCTGCTCTATAAATGTTAACATAGATGGGAGGCAGTTACTACGTAGTAGATACACTGTCCTGGAAAATGGTTATATAGTAAAAGAAAGGATTGAGACCTATTATGCTGAGTTTTTTCACTTTTCTCTTCATCCATTTTTACAGGCATTTCAGTTTGTAGTAGCATGGTTTGAAGTAAAGACTGCATAGTGTAGTAGATACTGGATGTCTAAAAGTGCTTAGTCTGGTGTTGCTGCTTTAAGTGTATTAACTTTAATAACAACTGCTCCATCTCTCCATGATTAAAGTAGAAAATTGGGGAAGTTTCTGTACTTCATTGGAAAGAAAAAAACATATGTACTTGAAGAACCTTTTTTGCTGTGCTTATCTGCCTTACTAATAAGAATTTCCTCTTTTCTGTAACATGTAGGCTCACTTTCTCTGCCCCTTCTCCTCCAGCTCTACCAGCTTCTCTTACTGGCAATTTTGGAGGACTGTACTGGTGGGCATGTCTCCCCATGTCCTTCAAGGGCAAAGCTCTCCAGCAGTTTGTCTCATTACGTTTATTTCAGGTTTGTGTTCTTTTTTTCTTCCAGCCTGGTGTTAGGACAGATGCAAAGAAAATTGGGACAGTGGTGGGGAAGCTTAAGCATTTGCATGCTTTTGTCTTGTCTGTCTGTCCCCTCTCACTGATATTTGAATCTCTTGACCATTTTCAGTGAAATATATGGTGCATGAAACTATGATAACTAAAGACAACTTTTTTCATAGAGAATTCAATGAAAACTAATGTTTGGGTAAGTGGACGGGAGTCCAAATTAACACTTTGCATACAAAGGCACAGGGAGCTCAGCAGGTGATGATTTAATTTAGTCACAAACCAGTTGTGCAGTCATGCATGTGCTTAAGCCACAGCATGTGCCATCATATCCCCAGCAGTCCAGGCTGAGTAAAACTACAGGATAGACTGTGGAGGTAAGCTCACGGGGTGAGAGGGGAGGAAGCTTTGGGATGTAGTAAGAGATTGGAGCGTATTATGGGAGGGAACTCAATTTTGCAGCTCCATAGGGAATTCAGAGTAATATGACGAGAGTATATTTGGGAACATAAGAAACCACACACTTGTCTTCTGCTTCTGGGAAAAAAGTTAGTTCTTAAAAACAAAAACAAAAACTGTAAGAAAGCAGTGAGTGATATGGAAGTGTGTCCAATACAAGCAACTGTTAATCAGTATAAACAATGAAGCGAGATCTAATCTCTAAAGCAGTTTGTGATGTGGAGAGTGTAATTGAGATTTTTTTTTAATACCTGCACCCAGGTAACATGGTTCAAAATTGCACTACCACAAATTTTCTCTGCACTGGCGTAAAAATGTTGTAGAAACTCAGGCTTCACTGTTGAAATACCATGAGAGACTTCAGGATATGTAATAACAAATCAGAATTGCAGACTTTGAGAAATCTGTTCATCCTTCATGAAGTCTCAGCTGTCAGGTGATGACTAAATCACCTTTCAAATTATAGCAGCATAAACTGAAGTAAGAGACGAAACAATTATTATATGAGCACAGTTCCCCCTATATAGAGTATTGGTTTTGTTAGGTCTCTGATGCTCTCTTGCAGGTGGAAGGAAGATATAAATATTTCATTTTATTTCAGTAAGAATTAATGACTTGTAATATGTCCATACTGCTTGTTGGGCTTGAGCTACGCAGAAATGCAAGCCAGGCAAACCTGCCAAGGTAGCATTCGTTGTTGTCTGTGGCATACCTTAGTATTTGCATCCATACTTTTATTTGTTACATGTTGAATGCTAAAAATTTGGGAAGGTAGACTTTGAAACATCAAGTAAAGCTCCCTAGAAAAAGCCTTGAAGTACTAATTCTTAGGACTTTTCTTCTTTCCTTTTTTTCTCCCACACGTTCAGATTTAGCTGACCGTATGATGCTGTTTTGTCTCAGCTCATTTCTTCTGTGAAATTGTACTGGCAGGCCAGCTGATAGATGAATTAAATAAGAAGTTGATGATTACAGTTTGTAGGTTTATGCGATGCTACTCTGAGAAATAATTGAATGCTGCCTGGGTATTTAATGAAATACGGAAAGGTGCTAATTCTGGGAGGTAAGAATAAAGTGAGCGTTCTTGTCAGATTTGGTAATTGCAATACTCTAGCCTGTCTGTCAAGCAATCCTGAATATGCTTGCGTTTCTAGAATAAGGGAATTGTCACAACACTAAAAGCAGTGAGATACTTCACAAATATGGGATGAACAGCAGTGAATCAAGAACTTTTACATATTAAAAAAGAAAAAAAAAAAGGAAAGAAAAAAAAGCAGGCTATCTTGGGACTGTTTGAGTATTTCCCCTCCATTTTCTCGTGATGAAGTACTTGAACGGAAGAACCTATATAGCTGTAAAAGTAAGTAGCTGTTGCCATCTGGAAGTTTGCTTTATTAGTCTGCAAGAGTCTGGATTTGATACTGGTAAGTCCCTTCACCTATTGGGTTGCAAGGGGTAGATCTCTAATTCCTAGAGTTGATCACCTAAATGGTTGTGAGTATAACCGGGTATTATAAAAATTATACTCATTCAAGAAATGTCTTAAAGATATTAATGTTCTTCAGTTATACTGTAGCCACTGCTAGAACGTATGTCAACTGTGTTTAATCTCAGATGTTGGTAACTTGTCACCTGCATAAGGTATTATTAATTGGCCCTGCAGGGTCTCTGAATTATTGGTTAGATAATGATGCCAGAGCAGTGATGAGATCTGGCATTTGCAAGCTTGGGCATGGTAAAACCTTTTCCTCACGTTTCATGGGTTTATTGCATTTGTGCATCTGTTGTAAGAATATATTCTTTGTACTGTGTGAACTGCACAAAGTGGTAATTTAATTTCCTGATCTGCGTAAGCAGAAGATGTTATATTAATCCCATTTTATCTTCAGTGAAACAAGAGGCACCCATGTGTATGATGGCAGTTTTGGCTGTACCTGTTGGCGTTAACAGTGCAAACGCATGTTCTGCTTTCTGGATTCTGCCCCGCTGTTGGACATGCAATGTGGACTTTCTCTTAGTTCCTCTGGTAGTTTGGGGCTTTGGTGGGTTTGTTCTTTTCTTCTTTCCCATTCTGCTTTTTTACCTTCTGAAGGAGTAAATTGGTCTAACTGTTACATTATATGGATGCTTGATTAACTTACAGACTGCTGCCTTTGCCAACAGTTTAACTAGAAATCCAACTATTTGTACACTCATGGATTAGAGTGTAATTATGCTTTCTAAATTGATTTATTTTTGATACTTCAATTAAACTTTCTTAAAAATGAGTATTCATGTCCTTGCAAGTGGAGAGAGGAGGGAGTATTGCAAGTACTACATGCGAGAATATTTAATGAAACAAATCCCATCGAATTATCTGGCTGCCTAGCATGCTTCTCAATGTTGAAAAAGGTATGAAACTGAAGTGGAAAAAACCTGCAGGCATCTTTGAGATAAAAGCATCTTGGCAGCTCTAGTTAAGAGTATCATTTATGTCGTTTCATATTGTTTTGTATTCTTTGTTATTCCAGTGCAAAATGTAGTTAAAGATAAAGGCTGCAAAATGACGCACTAAAATGTCAGGAAGTGGTAGTGCTATCAACTCAGCTGAATAATCCTACCTGCCACACTTTGTAGTTTTAATGCATTGCAGCAGAATCTTAAGGACTACTAAATTAAGGTAGAGAATTTGATCGGTAATTTAGGATGGGGGAAGAAGGTAATCATCACCCAAACAACTTAAGTAGTAAAACCATAAACTTCAGAATGGTGTTTTAAACAGACTATTGCATTGCAATATTTGACAGAAAATTTCAAGGAAAATGGAATTGGCTGTGTCTGTTGTTAAAGCCTGCATTTACCTGACTTTGCACTTAATTCTGGTAAGCGTAATTAACAACATATTTTAAACTTATAAAGGTTGTTTTGTAAGTCTGTCTCGTGTCAGCTGCGTCCCCGTCCCCCCCAGTAAAATGCTTCCTTTGATTCTAAATTAGTGACTTGACTCAACCTTCTGGCAATTTCTTTGGCTTGACCCATCTTTCACACTCCATGTAGGCAGTGTTCTTGCCCGGTTCATACAAAAGAAAATCCCTAAAGAGTGAATCTGAGTTAAATAAAGTAGACTCTTAACAATTCAGAGGGTCAGATTGACTGGTGTGTGATAGCTGGTTTATGCATTCTGGAGCTACAAAGCAACTGGAGAATGCAGAGCCAGTTTAGACTGATTTACAGCTGGTTTGCCTCACTGACTCAGGGCAACAGGACCCGCAGTTTATTTTCATTCTTGATGTTTTGTGAACTCCTGAATTTTCTCATTTCCTTTTTTCACGCTTCAAATACGTATCTATTTCCTCCTTCCGTGTATCCATCTTGTTGGCTAATTCAGATGCAGCAGGTTTGAGGATGTTTAGGACTGAGATTAATTTTTAGGGAAAGGATCCTAAAAGCGTGTTTCCCTCCATTGTGCCTGCAACTTCTCATTTTGCAGTCTGATTGTTCAGGCAGTTGTGGCTTCAAAGATGGCCACTATTTGCCTTCTGTTTTCGCTACTGGGAATGAAGCCAATTGCCCCCAAGGGAGAAAGTGGCTTCCTATCTGTAGGGATATAGATGATGACTTTGAGAAAGGATGAAAGCGAGGTAACAGTTATTCTTTGCTGAGAGGCAGCCTATGGCATCCGTCCTTCTGAGAGTGTAAATGGCAGCTGTTGTGGAAAAAGGGCAATTGTTTTGAGAGGTTCTCTGGAGAACATTATTTTTCATTCTCTGAAGAGCCATGGGAGAAAATTGCTGCTACATCTAAATTTCTTCTCATAGCCTCTCCATTTCACTAAAAAAACTGTAAGTATTAATCTTAAATATACATGCATGGAGATTATTCGGGGAGCAATTCTGGTAGCACATATTTAAAGAACATTTTACATCCTTTGAACTACTATCCTAGTGAAATTTTGAGAATTCTCTAAAAAAAAAATAATCCATTCAGTACAGACTAAGTACTGTAATTCTGTAGGGGATAACTATAGTTACACATGACTAGAAGCTTTAAATCTTAGGTTTGAGTACTGAACTTCTTCCCAACTATCTGAAGCTAGGATAGTGTCTATCTAATAGTGACCTACTTGTGCTTTTCTTGGGTTAGTCATTCACTGTACAGCTCTTTCGGAAGCAGCATTTAGGCAGCTTTTTTCCCTCTCTTCCCTCTGCTTAATGAGTAAATTTGTGACTTTTCCTGGTACAGTTCACTCACTGGTACAAGGTGACATTGCGACTCAGGTGTGTTACTGAAGGTTGTTACTGATGACTTCAATAACTTGATTCTCAGTGGATTCCCTAAAAGCAGCGTGAGTGACCTGCGTTAAGAGAGTAAAGCAGAGCAAGCTGACAAGTCTCTGGATGTGCACTGCAGTGCAGAGCAGATGTACTTGAGCTGGGTTTAAGCTGTTGTAGCCACGGTAACATGGAGTTCAAAGTAAATGCTTTGGCAGTTGGCCTGCGCTCATAAAACTGGTCTTTACAGATCTTCTAGCTCACTTCCAACATCTCTCTTCCTCATTTGTTGGCTAACGTCCAAGCTGTACACTAAACCAGTAAAGGTAGTGAGTGTAGGTGCACTCTGCGTGTGCAGTGTACGTTTATCAGCCATTACAGACAGTTGCTGTCTTAACTTACGGCTTTGGGGGGTTAATATTATGTCATCGAAAAACCTCTGGAAACTGGCATTAATGGCTTAAAACCTCTCTGAGGTAGAGATGGATCTACATGTACTGGCAAGCTGGAGAAATTAACCCTGTTTGGTATCTCTTCCAAAAGTAAATTCTGCTGACTGTTTATAATACAGTTTGGTTTCAGTACTGAGAGAGAGTTAGGCATGCCTTTGTCCTCCCTTCTGTAAAAGTGTACTAGGAATGTCAGGCCAATACTCTCCCACATGTGTGTGTGGAGATGTGAACTAATGTAAGTAATTTGGGCTCATATATTCTATACTCATATCTGGCCAGGCTGCTTCTTGAGTATGATATTGGTTTAAATAAAAACTGTACTCAAATATGCTAATGCAATTGGTAATGTTTGCATATAAAAGCACCCAAATTTTGCAAGCCATCATGGTTGTAGGGTATTATTGATCTATGATCCTTATACTGAATTGCTGTTGAAGTGTATGTCGTTATCTTTCTTCCCTTATGGATGATATGCTGCTTCTAAACATACTTTGAAGTAACCCCTTTGTAATGGCAAGTTAGAAACTTTTATTGGTCATTGCACTCTTCCCTGAAACATCTCATACAGATGTTTGTTCATTTTCTTGGCTTCTCTTGAATGGAGATATGGTTGAATGACTGAAAGTTAGGAGACAGCTGGATACTGATGGGCCTTTCTGGGGCTGCCTTCTATTTTTTTTTAAGTGTGACACAACTCCGTACCCCTAATTGTCCCACAAAACTGGGATCAGCCCAAACACTGACAGCTAGATGAGGCAAGAAACAGTCATGAAAAAAAGTTGCTCAAAGGAGCTGAAGGCATTTTTCAAAGATTAAGTGGAACTAGTATGGAAAAATAACTGTCTCCTTGAAATATCCCATAGTCCTATTGCTATTCAGCTTTAATAAAATAAAAAAAAATTTGAAGAGTCTTTTCTTTGAGAGGCATATTTAAATTCAATTTTAGTAACTTCATTTTTGTGTTTCGGATCATACCAAGTTTTATCATGCCATTAAAACTTTTTGGTCGGTATTTGTAGAAGCAGCCTGTGCTGCTTTCGCTTTGCTATTGCTGTCACAAAACACCACTTTCCAGTGAGCCTGGTCTTGTCTGGGGAGTGCTGGTCCCTTCTCCCATGCGCCATTGCATGAGACTCTGCTGTACAGTCCTCTCCTTTCACACAGGATAACACCTTCTCTGACCCACGGATAGTACTGATTCCTGGCGTGGTAGTTTGGCTCTGATTTGCTGAGGGAGCGATCCCTCTATAAGAGAGAGTGTGGTTCATTCACCTCGGGCGCTGGAGTTGAGAGGCCATTTGGTAGCTCTGTCCCAGCTGTGGCAAGGAGGACTGGGGGTCGGGAGCAAAGCTGTGAGCACCATGGGGCTAGGACTGCAGCACTGCGCGGCGGGGGCTACGGCACAAGGCTGTCAGCTGTGTGGTGACATGATTACCTAGCAATAACTGTATATTTTTAACTGGATATTGTCTTCATTTAAGATTGCCCTGTGACCACACCATTGCTTTATTAGCTGTCGAGTTAGAATGAGCGCGGGAGACTATTTCTGCTGAATTTATTGGAATGTCTACTGACTTCTGCTTCCTGTCTCTTATCCATGTTGGCCCTGAAGTTAAAATGAATTTTCTTTAACAACAACAAAACCAACAAAATTATAAAACAAGCCTAAAACTGTAGTTTGAAGATCACTTAGTGACACACAATTAAAAAAAAAAAAAATTCCCGAATTCCGTCAGATTGCTTTGTTATTGGCCCTTCTCTCCTGTGTGCAGAAGGCTTTTCTTGTAAATCAATACCAGGTTATCCATATATAAAATAATGTTTTATCTGTAAAAATAGAACAAGCTCAGCTTTTCGGCAGCATAGGAATCGATCATTTATTTCTTCTGTGTAGGCTCTTGCTAAAGCACTGGTTTTGTGGCATGTGATAACCTGTTGAAATGTAGAGCATGTTGTTTTTAGCAGGAGCCAACAATTCCCTAATCTGTTAGGATATTGGGATTATATTTCTGAGGTTGCTTAGTAAGGATTTTAGGGCAGAATTTTATTATTTCAGGCTGTTTTTTAACTCTTAAGGTCTGTTTTTTTAGAACTCAGTAGGGGTGGGGGGGTTTTTAAGTCACTGAGTTGAAACAAAGGTACCAAATGTGTGAATATTCAGTTTTTGGAAACATTTTTATGATGATTAACATTTAAATAAAACCCCCTTTTGTTTAAAGAAATATACATTCATTTTTTTTTCCTCTGTAATGTTTCTCTGTACGTGGTATCAGATGCACACTATTGAACAATGTGGAAAAATGGGTTAGCATTAAGTAACTTGGTTTCTGCTATAAAAAGCAAAACTGGAATAAATCTTAACAGCCATTGCCAGGTAGACAAGTACTATGTGGCAATGGGAACGAAGACTTTGCTGGTAGTGTTTTGGAAGATTTCAGGCTGAGTCTCTTTGCTTATGTAAAAGTGGTCTTTGTTTGGCACTTCCAATGACGCTGGGAGTGTTGTGTAGCTTCATTGATTGGTTCCATGCAGTGGAAATCTGACCTTTAGCAGATGTTTGAGAAATTGCCAGCATTCAGAGTGATCAGCAGACTAGACAGTTTTTTCCTTGTTATGTCGATGAGAACTTCCATTAGATTAGTAACGTGCGTGACAATTTTAAGCTTTTAAATGATTAGTAAACTTTCTGAAACAAGGCAGATTTTCCTGCAGTGTAGAGCTGCATCAAGTAATTTATTTTCTTATATGTGTAGTTTTGTTAATTGGTTAGCTAATGCAAATGTTTTGATAATTTCAGTGGTGTGGGGTTTTTTTGTAGTAAAGACATTTAGATTTTAAGTAAGTTTTGATTTGTCTGTATTTTTCTTAAAAGGTCAGTTTTAGCATGCTGTTATAGCATCAATTTGGGATAAATGCTTTCAAAGAAAAAAAGAACAAGCTTAAATGGGCTGGGGGGGCAGGCAGCAGTGAAACATATCCCATCTGGAGCATTTGGCTTGGAACAGGATGTTGCATGACTCCATGTGAAGTCTGCTCTCACGAACAGTATCCTAAGTAATGTAGGAGATTCAGCTGCTCAGTGGTGGGAGTTTAGCATGAAATGAGGTCTGTTTTCTCAAACTCCAACGGTTAGAACTACAGGAAAGAGGTGGGACTTAATAAGAGATTTATGTGATGAATAACTCAACAACACCAGCAGTTGCCAGATTAAACCCTTTCCTGCAGGTGCTGGCTTTCCTCAGAGCTCTACAATTGTTTTTCAGTGTGTTGCATGTGGGAAGAAGAATTATTTAAAGGATTAGCGTTTAATATGAAAAAAATATAATGACTGAGTTGCCTGTTTCTGGTTTTAAATTTAAAAAATCAAATAATTGCAAAAGGATTGATCTTATCTTGGCATTAGATATCTTGCATACTTGTGTGCTTTTTTGGGGGGTGGGTGGGATTTTCCCTTTTTCTTTTATTAACGTCTTGGGTGCAGAAAACATGCTAAGAAAACAGCCTGTACTAAAAGCAAGGGGTAGTCTTAACTGAACAACCAGTCCTGCCATTGTGGACTCTTGGGCAAAATGTATCCTGTGAATATATGGGGTTTTTAATCAAGATTAGAAAGGAAGGGATGTGTAAGAGAAGCCACACACATTAGAAAGCCTTAAAATCTTTGCCCTTTGCTCTCAGTGCTCAAGAACACTTTTTTTTTTCCAGTGCTACAGAACTTGTCAGGTATGTTTATTTTTATGATTCCCATGAATTTGTGCCAAAATTCCTTGGCAGCTTGTTTTGATATCTAATAATCTATGTACCAAATCATATTAAATTTTTTTTTTGATATATGCAATATTCTGATCCCTTCTTACGAGCAAAACTAGAAAAGCTCTCCTTGCCTGTGTGTAGTGCATTTAATGTTAATTCTGAATCTTGTTTACTCAGCCTTTGTCTCCTGATCTAAATGTGGGAGATGGTAGCAATTCTTACTGATTCCTTGAGCGGGTTAGGTGTTTGTTTCCGTTTGGTTCATCAGTGATCTCCTCCTTCCCATCCTAAGAGAGAGACTTAAGAATGGGTTTTAGCTGTGGCATTCTGTCCTCCCTCTTTTTCCATGCAGTGACTGGGGAATAAAGCATCTTGGCCTTACTGGTTTTGTGGGAAGTGAAATGCATGGGAGAAAAACATGGCTTTTTTGTTGTGTCCTGTCCCGTCCCCATCCCCGCCCCCCCCCGCAGTTAGTTTTCATACACACACTGAATAAAAATACTGGTATATGTATTTGTCTGCAATGTTGAGAACTATTATCTATTCAAAGTATACTGCAGTTGCATGATTGCAGGCCTTGGATATGCCTAATACTCTTAATAGATTATGATATGCGAGGTATTTTTTTGTATCACAGTGAAATAAATGATCAAAAGCTGTGAGAAAGCCAATAATGAACATTACTTTCAAAAGTATTTATTGCATATTCTTTTAATTTATTGCAGTATTAATGTTTGTTGGCAGTAGAAGACAGACATCTCCGTCTTGCATTTTTGTCTTGGATGCTAAGTGAAGTTTCACATGAGTAAGAATTGTTCCTTTCTCATTCACAGTAAGTTTACTGCAGCACAAGGTATATTATACATACAATTTACAAGGAAATGAGACTGTTAGAAATAACATCCAGATTTTAAGTAGTCATACAGTGAAGCAGAAGGCATTTGGTAGAGCAAGGTAGAAACCTTAGTTGTCATTCCCTGATATGTTTTGAAAACAGATTCACTTCTTTATCATTATCAATGAATACTTCAGTTATCTTATACCACTAAGAGTTCTGCAGCTGGTGATGCCTTCAGTCAAAAATATCTTCTTACAGTGTGTTCATTTTCCTGAAGGGAATACTTGTGTCCCTTAATTTGAACAGTAATTTTATTGCTAATTCCCAAGGGGAATGGGAACAGGTATGATGTGAGTATGCTATACCTTCTCTTTCACTGATTTACCATAATACAATAGAATTGTCAAATGCAAGTTCACTCAGGGAAGGCTGTGGTTGCTTGAGTTACCTCTGGAGGTCATAAAGGCCCTACTTAGCTACTTAAATTTTTTCCAGAAGTCTTGTCTGTATTCTGTATAACTGTAACAGTAGGTGCACACTCTGTTGCAGTTTGTGGATTTTTTTTGTTTGTTTTCAAGATGTTTCCTCATTCAGAAAATGTGAAGTAGATGAGGTGTGTTAATATTTGTTACAAAAAAAGAACTTGCTTATGTTGATACATTTCTTTAAAGGTTCTGATTAAAATCTAAGTTTAAGTGACTATCAGAATTACAAGGAGCTCCTCAGAAAATAAACTTGCAAATGCAGGAGGAGTGCTAAAAATTTTGGGGAAGTTGTTCTGCATTTTTTGTATATAGCAATGGTTGAATCAGGGGATACATAAAACTATATCTTAATTTTAAATCAGCAACATGATAGTGGGGAAATAAAGGGGAGAAAGAAGGAGATGAAGAATGCCAGTCCTCGTATTTGTACTTCAGGCTTCACATTTTAATTGTTCGATTCTGTAAAGGATTTAAGTAATTGTTACAAATATCAGAGTCAATGCAGTAGGTACATTTGTCATATTGTCATATGTATCATTTCTAGCATTAAAAGCTGCCTTGGACATACAGCAAACCTTTTTTTTTTGTTTGTTTGTTCCAGGAACTTGCACAGATGGTGAGAAAATTATGTATGGTTCTGAATTAATGCTTTTATATTCTCTTTGCAGGATGCATTTTGAATTGCA
>VYZW01039514.1:4827-15543 GCA_013401315.1 Balaeniceps rex | reverse complement strand
ATACTAGTTTATAAATGCACTCATTTAATTTTAAGGCCTAGCAGCCTGACAAAATAATGATCTACTAAGCAAAATTTTTTTAGACAAAACACACTATTAAGTTGCTACTAAAAAAGTTCCAATATTTATTTTCTAGTCTTTTCTCAAGTAGTAGGGCAGTGAAGCAAAAATTGAAAGGTATAAAGGCATCAGATTTTGTTATCAAATTCTAATTGTTTCCATAGAGACGTACGTGGTAAAGTGCATTCAGTAATGTTTACATTGCAAAAGGGAAATTATTTTCTTTATTAATTTTTATTAGCTTACTAATGTATTATAACTGTGACTGCAGTTCTGTTAACACTGTATCCCATCCCAGCTGGAAACACAGATTGCCTTCAAGGTGCAAATATGCAAGGTTTTTTTTTTAACATTAAGAACTTCTAAGGAATAGTTCATATATTTTTCTTATCTCATTAGTTGGCGAGCTATGAATTGTGGGACAAAATGACAAGCCAAACAAGCACAAAAGAAAGTTGCTATACTTTGTTATTTTTGGAAGCCTATAGCATGGTCTTATTTTTGGAATTCTGGAGTAATTATCAGTACTAATTAAAGGTAATATGACATTTTAGTAACATTCTGTAATATCAGTACTGCATCCAGTGAGATATATCAAAAAGTGAAAGTTTAAATCGCATTCTGATAACCTTTCATAATCTGTTTTAAAACAATATAATCCTTCAGAAATTAAGGATGCAAATCATTCCAGATGTGGTTGATTTTTGGCAGTCCCATAAAGATCAAGACTTTGGGTCATGCAGCACACCTTGTCTCTCAGGACAGCATTGCTATCAAACAGCAGTTGGGGAAAAGAGCCAAAGGAACAGAAAAATACAGGTGTCTGCAAAGAAGGTAGATTATTTTATCTTGGTGAAAGCAAACTGTCATGTGTTAAGGAAAAAAACCCAACAGTATAAGATCAGAACGGCCCAAAGCTTAATTTACTTGGGCACCTATGCAATTTAAAGCTCTTAACTATTTACCCCCAAAACCCAAGTGAAACATCAGAACCTTCCATGAGCTTGTACTTGTAGATGTGTTGACACGAATAACAGCAGCAGAGTGCTAATAAACCCACTGTGCAGATAAATGGCTTCAATTAGGTTTCTTGTTAGTTTCTACCAGGATATTTCTTTAGCCACAACTAATTTATTTAATTTTGTGGCTGGCTATTTTTTTTTTTTTTTTTATCCCCTCTCTCCTCCTTCTATTTACTAAGGCTTCTGGAAGCTGTTTTCCAGGCATATGAATTCTCATGAATTAGGGTGTACTTAGGAATCTACCTTTTTCTTTACCCTTCAGGCTTTTCTTCATCTCTTCTATTTAAAAAGAGCTACCGGCACTGTACTACAATGAATACAGTAGAAGAAAATCATTAAGTATATATGAAAGGGTGACAGATTCCTACGAATATTCACAACTGCAGGAATATTCACAACTATTGCAAGAAGGTCTTTCTGCCTGGGTTTACCAGTTGTTGCATTCTTGCTTAAATGGGAGAGAAAAGAAAGCATCTCCGACTGAGCTAAAGCTCTTCCAAGACAAGTAGAAATAAGCTGAAACACAGAGATAACAAAGAGTTTAAAGCTCCGTGCCTGCTGCAGCAGAGGGAAGACATCAGCTGGTTTTACAGATTACATAGAGCAAGGTAAGGGTTTAAGGGAAACGATTTTAAGTTTGAAGAAAAGCTTATGGTATGACTCTGCGTTGGCTAGGCGCTGAGTTACACTCCTGACACATCTGTCTGCATCCCGAGCTCGATGACAGACATGGGCAGGAATTAAAGGTGCTGGAAAACACCCATTTCACACTGCTTGGAATTGCACTCTGCAACAATGTAGAAAGCCAATTCTCAAAAACTCTTCTGTTTTTAAGACTCCTTTGTGACTATTTAATCTCATTTTTAAAAGACCACTTGCAAGCCCGGTAACGTTTTTAAGTGGAGACAGAAGGGGAACAGAAGCAGGCTGGTAATATCACAGCATCACCTGCTGTCCTGCCAGGTCTAGAGCCTCATCCAGTGTAAAGTTTGGACAGATACTAGCAATCTTTGACTCCAAACCTCAGGCTCAATCTTATAAATTCAAGTCCTTGCAGACATAAACTCTGCCTTGAACAAGGTGTCAGTCACCCAAGTGTCACCTACACTACTTACGATGGGGGAGGCCAGAAGAAGCAGAGACATCCTTTAATCCAGAAACTACGGCACCCATTTTTATGGGAGAAGCAAGAAGTATACTCCAAAATTCGCCCAAAGCCCACTGAAGTAAACAGAATATCTTTGATTTTTAAAGGCCTTTGGCACAAATTTATTAAAGTGATAGAATGTACGAGGATATATAGATTCAAGGAAAGCTAAGCAACTCCACAAGCTCCCTGACCTAACAAAGAAAGAAAGATAGAGGAGAGTTTCAGGATGATAGCCTGAATCTGATAGAAAGCATTGGAAAGTAGAAGACAACATGAAAACGGCAGTAGGAGGAATGTACTAATAATCATGTGCTGTCAGCACCCAGCTTGGAACATGAAACATTTAAGATGAAAACAAAACCAATCTGTCCAACATGCTGTTACTATGGCAGGATATCAGGTCGTCATTCTGCATAACTGAGATCAGCAAGTGTTTTGGTTCAGACTAAGAGGAACTAAAGTTTTGATTTTACTGTGTTTCAGTGGGAAACGAGTAATCTGTAAATGAATTTATTAAGAAATTCTGACTTTATTATTTATGTCACTTAACACATGCAATAGTTCTGAGGAAGTTATTAGGACTACTCCAGGGCTTAAACTTAGATATATCTTAGTCCTTCCCTAAATCAAGATTTTGTAAATCAAGTTTTCACCTAAAATATTAGAGAAATAAGTTGGCCATGTAAACAAACTTGGTACTCAAACTCCTACAATGGAACTGTTCTCCGGCTGTCTTGAAAATTGGGCAGATAAAATAGTCACATTTCAGTGTTAATGATAAGATCTAAGTGCTGGGAATCAACACTTATTCTGCATTGAATATTTAGAATATCTGTATTGAAATTTATAGACTCTGTCCAGAGTTTTAATGTCCAGCTGTATATGAAAATAACCAAGAGGTCCCTCCCAGCTCCCTCAGTTGCTGATATTTCTACTTTGTTTTTAATAAAGAACAAGTTAGACACTTCCCCTGCCCCCGGGACAAGTTTTACTGTGTTTCTTCACTTCTGTTTGTCAGTCTCCCAAATGCATTTATTCCCCAGGAGCCCGTTTGTCTTTTATTTATTGTAGGAGCTGAACTCTATTAAAATGATATACAAGCTATGGAGCTGAAGAGCAAACTTTAAGGTTTTGGATAACACCTTATGAAATTAAGTTGACCTTCTACTAAATCTTTTTGCACAAACACTGCATCCAAATTAAGTGTTTGTAGGAACCATCACCGGTTTGTAACAGCCGTATTGTTACCACCAAAGCCTTTTGAAGGTTTCCAGGTTCTAGCTGCAATTTGAGCGTCTTATATTTGGCTTAGAATCTGGCTTAAGCAGCAGCAATGCTGTGGCATCATTACTTTAATAGAATTGCCAATTGAAGTGTGAAGCGTTGATTAGCTAGTTAAAAATAAATATTTTACCTCCTGCAAAATCACTGAGAGACAATATGATATGGAAGTGGTTAAATATTTTTTCATCTAATTTATAGAGATTTTAGGGCTGGATCCAGCAACACTGATACCAGTAGGAGCTGTGAACAGTGGAAGCATCACAACCACGCAGCATAGTAATTTCTCCGTTTCAGCGCTGTTATTCCCGTTCGAGGTCCCAGTCCAATGCAGCGTACTTATTCAGGATAGAACTTGATCAAGTAGAACATGCAGATCATTGTTTTATCTTGAATTCAGAGATATGAAGAGCTCATGATTACAAAGTTACCGAAATGAGAGAGGAACCCGTATTAGCGTGTCAGGTTTTGAGCCATAAGGCAAGCTTTAATATGGATTTGCTGCTTTAGATGGCCTGTGTCTCATGAATGTTTAACGAGAGGTATACATGATAGGTATTAGTAAAAGATGGCACTGTAATTCGCCTACAGCTCCACTTCATATGTGGCCCATTTACCTACAACAACATAACTATTCTCAAAAGATTGTTGTAATCATATATGATCATATAGCCAATCTGAGGCATTTTCCATTTGATCTATTTGCCTCTCTTAGTTTGAACTATTACTTCCCATAGTTCCCCATTACTTCCCTGTAGTTTGTTTACCAAGCAATGAAACAGAATACTTTACAAACACATACCATCCAACCCCATAACTTACACAGTAAACTAGGCTTTTAAATTGTGTAATAACTCTTTCTTATACTAAAGATTTAAAGAGAGTATCGGAAGGGACAATTTAATTTATTTTTCTACCAGAGGCTTAGGTGGAGAATGATTTCAAGAGAGAATAATGTTTCTGGGACTCAAAGATATTCAGAAAAAAAAAAAAAAAAAAAAAAAAAAAAAAATCTATTGAACTAAATTGCCAAGGGATATCCAAAGATTACTACATCAAAAGTTCGCAAACACCTCAGTACTGCAAGATGTCCAAGTCAACTTCATGCTTCTAATTCTCATTAATCCAACAGAAATTGGGCACCCAAATACCTTAGAGATCAAAGCTCAGTTTTCTGACTGAATAAAGTAAAGCTTCACACTAGCACCTATTTTGTGAGTAGTCCCACTGATTTTTAATCTTTTGACATCCTGATCTGTCAATGTTTTTAATATTTGTCAATATTCTCCAGGAATGGTTTACTTGAATGTTCAAAATTTTAGCTGGGAAGTGTTTCGGTTTTTATCACAGTCATTTTCTGTCACTCATGAAGGGATTAAGTTTTCTTTGCCCATTAAAATCAGCAAATGATGCCATGGATTGATCTAAAACATAAAACACCTTGTAAAGCACACCACGGAGCCGCTTGCTGTAACTGAATGAAACCTAATAGATGGAAATTCTGTTCATAAGGAATTGCCTGGGATTGTTTCACTTCACTGCAATAAGTCAGCTGAAAGGTGTTCCTGCAGGGCTCCATCATGCAAAATGTTGACCATCCAGGCTGTCATCCACAGAAACAGGCACAAAGTTCAGCGTATTTCTAGACACAAACCTGAAGTAAAGTACCTGCTGAAGCGCCTGGCTGTTCCTCAGGCTGCGCAGAGCTGAGCCCCCATAGATCTTCCCACAGCCTGGTCACAGGAGGGGCAGGACAGAGCCCTGTGCAGGGTGGGGGACCCCCTCTCCTCAGGACCCACCAGATTCGGTCTGGTAAAGACACGGCTCCAGTTCCACAAAGATCAGGAGTTTTGACAGCGGCATGATTTGTAATTCCCATTGAGAGTGGCACAACTCACGGTAAGCTCTGTACACACTGGTATTTCATTTTAACATGACTTTACTACTAATTAAAGTGAAGGATTTACACCACCAGGTAGGAGAGACCAAGCTGCAGGCAGTGCGACTGCTCTATCTCATGTAAGGTGCCTCATCTCATTCCCTTCCTACAGGAAATTTTCCTTTTTTTTTTTTTTTTTTTTTTTAAAGAGGAAAAGTACCAGTTTCAAGTGAGCTTGAATAGATTCATGATGAAACTTACTGTTCCTAGTGGCACCAAACCCATAGTAATTTCTTGTAGATGTTCATAAGGCATTTAAGACTTCAGATTTAATTATTCCTTTGTATGTAATGTAATTATGCATTTTCTATGTTAATTATCCCTTTGTATACAAACTATGTTTTCGTATACAATTACTTGTGAAAGAAAGGCACAGTTACTTTTACTGCTGCTAATTAGCGGAGTTCTTTGTTCCGGCTCCCACAATGTATTTTCCCTTTTTATTTTAACATGTAAAGTTAAAACTCTAGAACCTGTAAATTCTCTGCAATATTTCTGGGTTTTGTTTCCTTTTACTAACCACTCTGATTTCAGATGTTCTTTTCCCGTATTTACCTCAGCATCTCCTTCCTGAAGGATAAATGCAAACAAGCTCACTAACAGTGTGTGTTGCCCTCGCTGAAGGAGCCCACAGAAACGTACTTTTCATTGTCTACCCACTGAATGCTGAACTTGATTATTTTTTTCCCTGGGAAACCTTATTCCCATGCAGTTAAGATTTGAGGACACTGCAGCCTGCTTGCAAATATTCCACAGGGTGATAAACAGCCAAATTAGTAAACTGAATTATTCATTGCAAATTATTTGCTCATTTTTACAGAGCGCACTGCACACCACGTATAATTGCCATTACGCATTCTTCTCATAGTGTTGATTTTGCGGCTAGATTTTATTTTTCATTGAGTTTTCCATTCTCCCTCATCTTCTTCCTGCATTATGACACTATTTCACTAAAATATCTTTTCAGAACCAAATTCCAAATTGGTTCTGTGTGAAACATAATAGCCACTTTCTTCCACTGTCCAAAACAGCTCTTCAAATTAAAAAGAAGCGACAGTCACCGTGATCTAACAGAGAAAGACGTGACAACGGTAATAACGTTGGGCAGTATTCATTGTGAAGGCAAAGAATAAAGACAAAAACTAGGCAAATAGTCCAAAAATGGAGACTGCAATGAACTGATATAACACAATAGCATCGCTCTACGTATTCAGAAATGCTAATGAAACCACGAAGACAAAGCTACACGAGGGAGGGTTTTACACCGTATAATGACAAGGCTGCAATAGCTCTACTGGAACTGGAAGAGGCAAACCTTCCAACTATTTCTGCTTAGATGATCAACAACTTCTCTAAGTGCTCCTCAGCTTTCATTCGAGTTGCTGTTTCACTGTAATTGTCTCTGTATCTGCATACACAGTGGTTAGTTTAAAAAGCTTTACGAAACCAGCTAAATCACTGCTGCCCTTGCACTTCCCAGCTCCTAAAGGCCAAACCTGCCACAACCATTTGTAAGCGATGAGGCTCCCACGGCTGGCTACTGAGAGCCGAGGATGAACTGTAGAGACCACTGAGGAGGTTGTGTAAGCCACCTACATATTTTAGGTCTGTCTCTCCAGTCAGATGACGTAGCATCTTTGGACCAGTAGGAATTACTGGCCTGTAAATAAGGATCAGAGTTAAAGAAAATGCCCCAAAATATATAGATGTAACTTGAGAATTCATAGCTGCTAGTGCAGCTGCTGTGAATTCTCCATTCATACTTTTGCTCCCAGGTTTCACTGCTGTGGAACTAGAAATTATAATTTTAGACAAAGAATGGGGTGGAGGGAAGTAGCAGGAGAGTATGTGAAAGAACTCCCAAACAGAAAATGCTTCTGTGATGGAAAAGATCATATCAGCGCTTATATTTCCTAGTTTCCCCAGATTTCCTCATGTTTAATTTCTTATTTGATTCTTCCCCAAAAAGACCTGCTGCTTTTTAAAATAAGAGAAAATGATTCTTCAGTGACTGAAACATCGTTATTCTGTGCTATTAACAGAAGTCAGGTCTATAGCACAGAAATATATTTCTCAGCGTTTAGATTAATTAGAAAAATCAGATTTATCACATTGTTATATCCTTTTCCTCCCTTTGCTTTATATTAGCGCTTAGATAAATTACATTCTGTTCATACAGAAGCATACAGAAAATTAAATTTGAATTTTAATTACCTTCCTCTAGTTTTTCAAATAGTGATTTTTTTTTTATTTGAGACTCTATTCAAAAGGAGAAATAGTAATGGATAGTCCCTAAACTTTGCCAAGAATCCTAAATGGATTCTGCTCCCGCAACTTTTTATTTTCCTTTCTTTGGGACAATTGAAATTCCACTGGTTACTACTTACCACTCCATATTTTCTTATGGTTTTAATCATCCATGCTGGAGAAGAAAAACAATATGTCATTCAGGTGACTAATCATAAAGAGATAATTATGAATAATGAGCACAATCCACAGCATGAAACAAGCTTCAGCAATCACGGTGATATTTTTATACAGTTTTTAGTTTGCTCACATTCAGGATGGGTCAAAATGCACCAATAAGGTACAGACACGAAGGCAAAGGTCTAATATAAATTACTTTAAGGTCTTTGCATACAGTTCTCTTTACTATACGGTAGGAATTCCACCAAAATAAAGCCAGAAGCAAGCAATATGAAGTTACAAAAGACCATTTTGGAGATCCTGTGACTGAACTGTGACATGCTCTGGAATCATGGGCTATCCAGACCTTTTACACTGAGATACACAGATGCTATGGACTCATGCAACAGTCAAACACCGCTCTGACAAATAGATGCTGTATGATGAATAGATGCTGTATGATTATTTCTTCCTATCTGTATTGCTCACTCAATGGAAGAGGAAGAGTACTTAACCCAGGTACTAAAGGTATATCTAAGGAAGATAATCTATGCAAATTCCCAATACCAAAAAGGTCTCATTAACTCATCACTTGACGTTTTATTTTGCTGGAAGAACAAAGCAGGTAACACCAACACAGGCAGAAGAAACTGTACAAAGTATTCCAAGAAGTGGTATTAATACTTACCTGAAAAACCCAAAGTTGTACATTTATTGCTGGAAGCCAATCATAAGAACATGTCTGAACTGCCTTAGATGGCTTAGTGCATTCACTGGGAGCGGGGTGACCATCAACAAGCCAGAGTCTAAAAAGGTTATAGGTCTGTGAAGAGGTGTTCTTTAAAACACTTCTCTACTGAGTAATGATGCCTTACCTCATGAGCATTACCACTGCTGTGTCCTTTCTATCTCTCCTCAAAATTCCTTTCTTCCCCATTCTAAGTTTGAAGTGATGAAAGAGACAATGGAGAGATTTAAACAGAAGTCCCAGAGGGTGTTTATTTGTCTGGTTTTAATTTTCCTGGAAGACATGATATAGGTATCTATACTGAGCTGGGCACTGTAGCTCATCTAAATAGATTAAGTTACTGGATCATTTTGTGCAGGGAGTATAGAGACCCAACATCATTCATCTTTTTTATTCCCCGAAATTAAGTCATGGGATAGCCTTAGAAAATAGAAACACAGCACTTGCTAACCCTTATGGGAGGACCAAAAAAAAAAAAAAAAAAGCAATATTTTTTCTACTTTATGTTATAGCTCATTGTATTGTTTTATCTTTTCAAGAGTAATGTTCATTGCATTGGCATAGGTCTAGCAGTAAACAGCTCTGCAGTTATCAGATGTCTCAGCTTTACTCCAGCGTTTAACCAACATCTAATGCCTCAATGTTTTGTATACTGAGGACCATACACACCATTCCCTTCCAATTCAGAGAGCGCTTATAAACATCTATTCTTTACAACATGTTTCCAGACAATCGTTAGCATAAGTTACTAATGAGAAATTTTCACATATGAATATTTGAAGGGCAAGGCGTACAAGCACATATATTCAATGCCTCAGAATGAGAATTCACTAACAACAAGAGGATACCAGAGGTTTTAATGTTGTCTCCAATATAAGCATTCAGCATGCTCCATCACAGATAAACTACTCTTGATGTTCCGGTTAAAAGCAATGCAAAACTGGAAAACCCTTACAATTCTCCTAGTTTAAGTACTATTTTAATGTGGTTGCTCATGCAATGAAGTGCTACTTGATGCGAGTCATTAGCCAAACAAGGTTCAAATGGGTTCGTCTCTCACACCCCCAAGTATGCTCATCACAGTCTTTTCATTTTAGCTTTACCTCACAAAGCATAGACTGAAAGTGAGAGCAGGACCTTGCAGATTTGTGAACTCACTTTGTCTGAGACACACAAGTAAAAATTGTATCTGAGCTTGTGCGGTCTTGGCAGCTTAGCTTTCCTAGTTCAACTACTGTTTATTAATAATACCTTCTCTAAAACCTCAAATCAGCAACCGCTTTATTACTTGGCAGAATGTAGCAGAATGCAGATGCATCCTCTAATATATAATTTACAAAGCCAATTATACTCTCCTCATTAATAAGGGGGATGGGAAGCATCCTCTAATATATAATTTACAAAGCCAATTATACTCTCCTCATTAATAAGGGGGATGGGAAGCTGTTAATAACCACACCTGGAGAAATACTAGTATAGCTTCACAAGGATTATTAAGAATACCCCCTGTGAGTTCTTTCTGGTTTCGATCATCTCTGCACTGATTCACACAGGTCTACTTCTGCACTTCAGAATCTGATTTCCAGATCCAAAGACAGATAAATCTCAAAATCCGTTCAGTCATTTCCATTGCTTTTGCCATTTTTCATTTGTAATAAGAAAAAGTTATTGATCCTCGTTACACTAGTTTCTTTCCTACCATTTCAAGCAAATGATACGCTTTATTATCATTTCATTGTCCCCTTAGGATAGTAAATAGACAGTCAGAGCAGGAATATAGATGGTTTTTTGGAAGTGATGAATTCAGCACTACTTCTAGCCACCCAGGAAATTCATTTTATAGGTTTAACTGAAAGTATTAGGGTGCTGATGAGAAGAAACACCCGAGTAGCAACATCTGAGGGTCAGAGCCAGCAAGTGACTAACACTGAGCATTTAGCTATCCAAAGGCAAGCTGCCAGAGCGAATGACTGCAAGCTCACTTGACTGAAATTCAGCTCTGCAGGTGCCACATAGGCTCTGCAAGCACGCGAGATAGCTCTGTGATAGGAGAGCTGAAATGGTTAACACTAAGCTCAGGATTAAACTTAGCCAAAAAAAGGAATCCACA
>VYZW01039513.1:24651-40277 GCA_013401315.1 Balaeniceps rex | reverse complement strand
ACGTACATGACACTCTCATCTGCCTTGCTGCAAAAATGTTGATGGCTCTGACTTTTCATGCTTAAAGAAGTATTGGGGTCTACATGACAGTGAGGAGACCCATACAAAGGTCTTCTGACAGAAAGGGAACATCTGCTTGCTGCTGGTTGGCTAAAAAACGTTCCCTGTTGTAAGATAAAATCTGTCAGAACAGAGTTGCTCTTCTCAGGAAAGACTCTGTGTGGGCCCAGCCCTAAGCAGTCATATGCGCATGTGCTTGGACCTGGGGTCCTTGCTCAGGATGTGCAGCCCTGGTTAGCATTCAAGAAACATTTCCAAAGCAGATACAAATATGTTTCCTTAACAAACAAAATCCAGAAGTCTTTATGTTGAACCACATCTTCTTCAGGTCCACCTGATGATTTGTTTCTGTTATAGACAGATATTAGACATCCAAGAAAAACTGCCAAATAAAGCCCTGTCCAAAGACTTTTTACTGAAAACATATTGCAAGAACCAATCAAAAGCTTAATAGGAAATTCCAGCAACATAAAAACTGTGTGAAATTTTCAATGGACTTGCCACCTATTCTTAGAATAAAAAAGGAATTTTTTGACACAAAGCTATTATGAAGCTTGCACTCATGTATTTTACAAGTCTTGAGAATTTTCCATGCAGAAGAACCCTCCAATAAACAAAGGTAAATTCAAATTGTATTTAAGATTCAGATCACCCATTATGGAGATACTGCAGAGGTGAAACACAGTAACTCTGTAACATGTCTCACAAACAGCACATTTGTATTTAGTATAAATGGAAGAACTCTCTATCTAATTGAAACTGCCTCTAAATGTAATAAGCCAAATTACCTACATTGGAAGTGGTTCAGGATACTGGCATTAGCGTTCCTTAGGAGGTGCGCCAAAGAGTTTGTAAGCATACTGGTGACTAAGATTTCATTTCAACTTTTCTACTGAAAGAAAGAAACCACATTTTATAAATGAGAGGGAGAAAGGTTGCTGTATGAAACCCTTCCCTACCTCTAGGTAATTCTAGTCTCAGCTTCTAAAACCTATAAATAGTGTCCTTCCCCATCTAGAGGAAATTTTTTTCTTAATCATGTTTACCCAGAAAACCTGGGACCTGTGCTTATGGTACATATATGTTATTAGATATTCTGTTGGTTTATTTTTGTTTTCACTAATTCCAGTATCTCTTGTTGGATAGTGTGGAGTTTATACTTTTACAGAGTATCAGTGAGAAAAAAAGAAAACAATTGTAATTTAAAACTATTGTTAATCTTTCAAGTCAGTGAACCCTTCTAGTTGTCAAAACAGATTTCAGCTTTCTAGACTTCTAACCAGAAATAACCAGTTGGCATGATTTCGTTATGTGTAGCAGGGGAGGAGCCCTTAGGGAAAAAAAATTGGCTGTTGTTCTTTAGGAAAGAGAAGGAAGGACTCTTTGCAATCATTTAATAAAGATGTCCCCAGATTAGCAATGTTAGCGTTATCAAACAGGACATCAACCCACAAGCGTTCGTCACTGTCCCATGTCACTCAAAGCAGACATGTTTTCAGCTCTCAGTGTTTTGATACATTCTTATTTCCAGTAAAAGCTATGTTTCAAAGAATGTTAATCAACAGAGATTAATATCTTAATGCTCACTAATCCAATTGAGATAAGTCACTCTGAGAAATAAATAAAAGAGGTTTATGGATACACAAATGGATCAACCCCCTTGTTGGGCTAGCTGCTGAAGTGCTGCCAAGGTGTAGGAGACAAGTATAAGTGCAGTTTGCAAAGAAGGCTTCAAGTTCTTCTTTAAAATGGTGGGGCTAGTCAAATGGCTTCATCACTGCAAGTTTCCTCACCTCAGCTGTCTCGTGAAATTAATCTCTCAGTCTCTCTGTGAAGGAAGAAGTATCTTGGAGGCACCGACACAGTTTTACCTTATGCAGTAAAGTAACATGTAGAGCTTTCTAAGCTAACATCAGATGATCAGGTTTTAGAGCCAGAAGGCAATCCACTAACTTGGTGGTGCTCTGTAGCTCAACTAATGGCGTGATTTTGCTCTTGGAGTGGAAGCACGGTTCAGAGCACAGGCTGTTCTGCTCAAGGCAGGCACATTAGGTCCTCGGAGCACAGGATCTGAGCAATATGTCCATGATTTCACAGTTGTGTAAGGGATTAAGACAGGCTTTGAGGAGCTCCAGCTAATCCTGTAACCATCCTTCATCTTGGCATGGGACCACCCTTCTCATGTGCTCTGTTCTCAGCCTTTTTTCCTCCAGGATTGTACTAAGGTGCACTAATTTACAGCCTTTTTTAATGACCAGTGGGAGACAAAATTGCCTAAACATAAACCATGAAATACAGGCAATCCATATTCTTCTGTTGGTACTAGTGATGGAGACAGGAACACTACAATAGCTTTACCTTGGGTCACCTTTACCCTAAAGCAATTCTCCTAGACTAATTCGGTTTTATGGCCAAAGTATGGCCACACCATGGGTTTGGCCTGTCAGCTTAATTTCATCTAATCCCAGCTAACAGGTTGATGGCATGCTAAGAGTATAGCTGATTCTTAAAAACAAAGGGATCGCACTGATTCCCTCAGGTGGAAAGCATTAGTGTATGGCTACTACTGGACATGGCCAGAAAGCCGGCTATTCTGGGCAGAAGTGGAATGAGAGTGCACCCACCAGGCAACCTAGGATTGTGCTGCTGGGGCAACATAGGGCAGCAGAAGGTGGAGAATTATATCAGCTCTGAGTCATCACTCAAAGAAGTTAGACTGAGCTAGTAAAATGCATGGAGACATCTCTCCCCCTCTGGGAGCTGTGAACAACATAAAGACTTCTGGCTGCCTTTATACAGACTCATTCATCTGGTGGTGCCAAATAGTATCTTAAATGTTGTATTTCTCAGTACTCTTCCAGACCTCTTTTAGAAAACTGTAAAATGAGGTATAAATCAATTAAGTGACTTGCTCGAAAGCAAACAAAGAAAATGAAAGAAAGAAAGACTGGGTTTTATCTTCTGCCAAAGGTCGTTTTATAACTTATAAAATGTTCTTAAATCACAATACATTTTTTGTTTGAAAAGTATTTAAATAAAAATACTTTCAATTATTGGATGTCCTTTTACTTCAAGTCAGCCAAATAAAAGTATATGATGTTATCCTAGCTACATCTGTAAAATCTGTTAAAAATTTTCACCAGTGAGCTTGGTTGGCTATTTCATTTTATATCCTAGAGGTTTCACTTCAAAATTTATGTCTGACTTATCATCATTCCTTAGTTCAGGATTAATTTTAAATTAGAATATATAATACTGCTCTTCACTAACGACAATCCATGCAGTGCATAGCCAGTTATATCACCTTTTCGCTAAGAATATTTCAGAATCAAAGGAAATTGGAAACTTTGAATAATCAGTGTTATTTAAACTGTTCTGTACAAACTACAAAGTATATTTCACAGCCAGCTCACATATTAATTCTGTACTATTCCTCCTATTCCAAACCTTTAAGTAAATGAATTACTGTCCTGGCTTTCATACTGCCTTTAGCTAGATGTGTCACATTGCCAAATGGCTAAATATACAGCTTCGGAAGTCACAATTTGTGTTCATTAGCTATCCACTGCCTACATTGTTTGTTATATTTAGAAGTAGCAACAACAACTTTCCACCTTCATTTTTAAGTCTTAGTTTCTCACATTAGACTATTTTGCTGGGGGATGGAGCTAGGGGGGTGGAAGTAGATAATCATCTTCTCCAAATTTCTAAAATTATTAGTAAAATAAACATGTTTGGAACAATTGGACAGTGTACCTTGGGATGAATAGATTAAACCAGAGCATTTTCATTATGTCTCTGGCAATCACCCTTTTATCTCATCTTGTGATGAACATCTGTATTTTTTGGCACGTTAGGATATAAATGTGGGGTGTATCTGAACAAACTCTCAATTATAGTTCTGCTCAGATGAGATTTCAAAATTATGTTTTCTACTTTGTGGACGATATTTACTGTTATGGTAGCAACTGTGTGAAAAAAAACTCTAATGCATTTAATATTCAGTTCTGGATTCATGTATCAATTATTTAGCTAAGCCTTCTGTTAGTAGGGTTTTTTGTAAAACATGTACCAAATGTTTATAAAAAGGGAAAGAGATTCATCAAGTCACAGTAGCTAAAGCTGTGCTAAAAAGAAAAAATGAACAAACATATGTTACCAGCAGTGTTTCTCATATCTGACAAGTAAAACCATATTCTATTTTGTTCCAATTGTCTTTCCTTGTACAAATAAAGGCCCTGATCCAATAAACATTTATAAGTGTGATTTTGACTTACACTATTTAATCTACTTCTGTCTTTAAGACACCTTTGCATTTATTTGAGAGGTCCTGGAGGAGATGGGAGACTGGTCTTTAAGCATTTACTTAACTTCTGGCTCATCAGGAGTCCACAGAGTTCCCATGTCTAGAGCTCAGCACGTGCAGCAGCATTGCAGAACAAGAGCCAAAAGTAGGAAAAAAGCCTGAATTTTTAAAAAAAAAAACAGTTTGGGTTGGGTTTTTTTTTTACCCTCCCAGTGAGTGAATCATTTAGTGTTGGTCTGTGGCTCTGACTGCGGCTCTGGCACCGTTCCCGTGGCTGTTACAGCCCCTATTCCACTTGGGAGAGTTTTCAGGAAATTGTGTTGTCATGGATCCTTCTGCTAAGCTCCAATCTGCTCCGTGCCCAAAATCCCCTGTGCAGCAGAGTAAGAAATCTCTAGCGGGCCCAAGCTGCATGAGGCACAAAAGGCTATAACTTCTGTGCAACATCGCCCAATGCTTCCCTAATTATTCCACTGGATCATCTTAAATAAGGTTTAAAAAAAGAGTGGAAGCAAATCCAACAGTTGAGGCATAAGAAGGTGGGGACTGTGCTTTTCTAAATTGGTCTTTCTAAGTGTCCCTGGTTCTTACTCATAATCCAGACTGTCTAGACTTACCAAGTTAGAAACAGGCATGTTTTCCTTCAAGGCTGAGCAATTTAATTCAGCCAGGGTTGGGTTTTTTTCCCTGATTGTTTATTTTACTAAACTAGAGCTGTTTTGAGGATGGCAGGTGCCCATCAGAAAGAAACAAGGCTAAAGTTAGCAACAAAGAGATGTGCTGATCAGTACTGTGCTGTGACTAGGATCACCTCTGCAGCTGCTCCCTTCCTATATGCGTTGGCCGTCTTCGTGTGGTTCAGGTTCCACCTATGGAAAGGATAAGTGAACAGGCAGGAAAAGGGAATCAGCTCCAGAGATGGGCTTGTCAGTGGGCTGCTCCAGTCCGGAGGTGGTGTGAATTGCCTTATTCTGCATGGAGAGTCAAAAAATTATCTTAGCCATAGGTGGGAAAACCCTGTTTCAGATAGTTGCCAGCAATGACCATAAAAGGGTCAGTTTGCTGGCCTAAGGAATTTGAAGAATGTGAATTTTCTGGATTATTTTAACACCGCAGACAAAACAATGAGCATTCAATGTTTTTGACTTAGCTTCTATCAGAGGGTTTTTGGAAATACATCCAAACAAGACAAGATCTGAATAAATATCAAGCAGATGCAACAATAGATAGATAGCAGCAACTACTAAACTGCTTGCAGCAACATTTAATGCTTTTGAAATGGTTGTTCATTGCTTATAGCTGATAGATATGCTTTGGAGATGAATACACATTTGCCAGAGATCCTGCAGTTTAGGCACCCTGGGATTGTCCCTTGGCTTGGCCCTTGGCTGGTGGAAACCTTCTCATCCACACTGATGCCCTGTCAGCTTGCTGGCTGGTGAGCACAGTGGGGGGACCAGTATTGCTACCCTTGCCCCTGGTACAGGACTGCTAGGCACTGCGAGGACTGTCCAGTGTCCCAGCTCCAAGCCTCTCGCTGTGGAAGGGAACTGGATAACCTGGTGTTTGCCAGTTGTCCTGAAACCATGCTTAATACCAGATGAAATGTGAAGAATATAAGGAATTTTTCTTAGCCAATACTAATGCAGTTACTAGGTCTGAAGACAAGCATAGAGAAATAAATAAAAACCTGCTTATAGCTACCTGAACTGCAGCTCTGCTCTAGGAGCTTTCCATCAGCTGTGTAACCAGGAATAAGCTGTTAGGGTGCTTGTATAATTTTGTGGCTGGGAGCCAGGGCTTACGACCAGGCTACTCTTTTTCTCTGAGGATCCTGATGTGGGGCTGTGTTTTTCCAGCCCTTCAACTCAGTTCTATTCAGATTCAAATTTTATCCTGCTAAAGAGTCAGAAAAAGGGTCAGAACTACTGACCCTGCCCTGACAAACTTTTTATTTTATCAGCTGATGTTACCACTTTGGTGTGGCAAGACCTTTCTTCTGTCCAGACAGTAGAGAGGGGTTGTACGTGATTATCGGCTACATCACTAGAAACAAATTCTGAGGGAAGTATTTTCTTCTGCCTGACAGGACAAGGTTTGACTCTCTGCGTAATCCTTTATATACTGAACCTGGAGTTTGAATAAATAAATCATTTGAATCATGCTTTACAGTTTTCATTGTATGCTTGTACACACATCCTTCAGTTTTACCTTTTGCTCAAGACTAGACATGATAGTAATCCAAATATTTTGGCATGAAAACGGGTTTGAGAAATAATCTAGGAGTGGTGAAGTTTAATTTTTTTTTTAATTTTTGTATCAGTTTTCCATTGACTATTTGAAGTGTTTGGGTTTTTTTACCCAACCCATTTAAGTGTATATTTCAGTAAACCGGTAGATTTACATGTATTAAAAGATTCGTTTTAAATTTTCCCTTCGGTGAGAGAAAGAGAGAAACCATTCCATGCAGCAGATGTATAACAGATGCTCTCCTACCACGTACTGCACTACTGGACGATGGCCAGATGCAGTGGCGATAGCATAGCTATTACCGTGATAGAGCAGAATAAAACCAAGATATGTAAGGAATGTGTTAGCTTCCCCACCCACCGCCTTGTCCACACAAATGGGAAGGAGGAGAAAATTCCTAAGTCTGTCAGCTATCTGCATCATCATATACAGTCCCCACAACAACCCACTTTAAAAAATAGCAGAATAATAGTGCACATTTGAATATGTTAAATACTGTGAAGTCCATCCCATCTAGACCACACCAGGGCTCAGAAAATCTGAAATACAGTTCACAAAACCCACCTTCTTTCCATCTCCATATCCCAGGATAAATTTGCCAAGAACGCACAGTTCCAGAAGCCAAGTGAAATCACTGTGGAGGAAAGGGTAATTAATCTCACCTAACCTTAGCCATCAAGAAACCAAACACCTAGGTGAAGGCAGTCGTCTAGACTCTTTTCATAGTTAACAAAAATAAAGGCACCTCTAGAAGGCATTTGCCCTACTCATCTTAGTTTGAGCTAAGTGAGATGAATCCAACCCATAGTGTTTGGGCTCATCTAGTGAATTGGTGTTAAGCCCAGACATAAAACTCATCTCGACTTCAAGTGTTGAGTTTTGCCACTTGACCTCTTATCAGTTCCTTTGGAAAGTTAATCTGAGAAAACAGATACTTTTCTAACAGTAGAGAAGATCCTTCCTGTCTGAAAAAACACATTTTCATTTTAGAAGGTAGGAAGATACTTCTGAGACAAATCACCAGCTAGAGGTTGGGGAAAAAACCTTCTGGTGGTAGTTGTCCCCCTGGGCACACCCTGCATAGGAAACCACGGGAAATGAACAGTTACTGTAACTGAGTTGTGCAGGGTATAAATATCCCTGGTGCTCTGTACAAATTTGCCTTACTTTACTAACCACAACACAAATCTCACCTGCAACTCTGAAAGATGTCTTAAAAAAAGAAGAGGCAATGTCCCTTAAACATTAATCATTTCCACGTGTAGGAAATGTGACTGTTTTGCACGTGATTGCATTTTAAACCAGAAATCATTGCACAGAATACAGAATAGATTCAGTATGAACCTTTTAAAATAAATGAACCTTAATTTCTTTTGTATTTTTTAAAGGTCAAATGCTGCAAATACTGGCCAGATGACACAGAGATATATAAAGACATTAAAGTTACCCTAATAGAAACAGAGCTCCTGGCTGAATATGTGATTCGAACATTTGCAGTAGAAAAGGTAAGTTTCCAAATCAGTTTTCTTAAATACAATGGTATCTGCCTAACTAACTTACTTACAGATTTGACATGGGAAAGTTAAATCTTTTGACTGACATCCTGGTTTTGTAGCTATTTTTTGGGTAAATGACTACCGCCCTCTTATGGTAAGCTGTGTCTTTCTTTAAATGCAGCAACTTCTCTGCGCTTTCCATCACTGTTGGCCCCTGCCTGAGTTAGAAAAAGTGATGTTCCTTGCCTAGGAGAAATCGAAGCCTCCCTCCCAGCAATCAATTGAAAAACACATTCGTGCTGTTTTCCCATCTTATGTTCCCCACAATCATTTTCTGTCTGTACCAGAGGCTGCATGCACCATTATTCAGCAGTCCATGGTGGAGAATACTGTTACCTGTTGGCCTGGTGTGTTCCTGGTCGGCAGAGACATAGGTGAAACAAACTAATTTTCTTTCAAGGCGATTCCACTTTTCACATGGAATCCATCTTTATAGGGAGAGTTTCAATCAGCATCTTGTATTACTGTTTATTAGAATAATGCCATGAATTTGTTTCATGCTTACTGGATCTTGTAGCTCTCCCAAACAGCTTACAATATATGGACAACATACAATTAACAAATAAGGTACTTACTGAAAGTGAGAACAAGCAGGGTCAGTCAATGCTGAAGTGTCACGCATTTTGTGTTAATTCAGGGGGTTTATTCAGACTTCATTAAAGGACGGAAGTGTTTTAATTGTATGTATCGAGACTCATTTGAGTTGCAGAACAATGAGGAAAGGGCCTGTTTGTAAGACTTGATATTCCTAATGGCGCACTGAAGTAATGGTCTCCCAGTATCTCCATGAGTATCTCCATTCAACTAATTAGCTTAGAAAACTCCTTTTGATTGTTGCAGTACCTGTGATACAGTGGTTCTCTCTAATGATGAAATAGTATTCAATTATGGTTTTGAAGAACATAATCTTTAGCATCAAAGAATCCTGCACCCAGGTAGGTGAAACTGCCAAAAAGATGGCCCAACAGGGTCTCTGTACATATATCCACAGTAACAAAGGAATTAGGTTTTTTCCTGTTTTATTCTTCAATCTAATACTTAAATATGCATCAATACAGCAACCTGAGGGTAATGATAACAGAATTATGCAGTTTGAATGAACTGAAATATTGTATCATGTTTACCACTATACATATTGTACATCAAATTCATTCAAGCCTGTTGTTTCCTTGCGTTTAGATATTTTTAATAAACAGATGAGAAACGGTGGCTACACTTTGAAGTAGATGAAGCACTGGTTGATTTCTATTCTGCAAATTTTAAGCCCGTGCTTTGATGTTAGCTTTTCACTTCTTAACTGGGACTGGAAAAAAAGACCTAGAGGATTTTACAGTTGATCATAACCAAACTGTCTTGAATAAGTGCATTAGAACAGATAGAGATAAAAGGCACTAAACATTTTATTTCTTAAAAAAAAATCTCCATCTGAAAAGATTTCATTTAGACACTGCTTTTTAATAGTTGGTAGTTTTTCAGTAAGCCTCTAAAAGCAATGTCAGTGTAGTTTGAGTAAAGCACATTTGTTTTTACCCTATTTTCCATATTTTTTAACTCTTCCAATGGTACTGGAAGGTCAAGTCTGTACATCTCTTCCACCATAATTCTCTCAAGTTTATATTTCTGATCTACTGGGACTGATACTTTTCAGCCTCTCCAAGACAAGCTGCGTGATAAGACAGAGTGCACCCTAACCAAATCTGCAGATAACACTAAGTGAAGGGTGGTGTTGAAACACTGAACATTGGAGCCTCAGTTCCAAAGGACTTGAAGATTTGCCTAACAGAAAGTTCCGTAATTCAACAAGAAAAAATGCAAAGTTCTGCACCTCAGGTGGACTAACTCCATGTGTCTGTACAGGCTGTGACATCCTGGGATAACAGCTGACATCCAAGATGATTATGGATGTAGGACATACGAGCTGCAAGGGGATGTTAAGACAGCTGGCCTTGTTTGGTGTGGTAGAGATGAGGAGGAGGGGTAAGGAGGATCTAATTGCAGTCTGCATCTACCTCAAAGATGTTTATGAAATCAAGGGCACCAAATTCTCCTCATTTTTCTCGATGGTAATGGATGGTAAAACAGGGGACAATGGCCAAGAAGTTGCAGCATGGAAGGCTTGCACTGGAAAAACTCCTTCAGGAGGAGGTAGTGCAGTGCTAAAGCAGGTTACCCAGAAAAGTTGTGGAAACTCCATTCTTGGGGGTCATCAGGGCTAGACAGAGCCACTGGTGACCTGATCTAGTGTTGCCATAGACCCACACTGATTGGGAGGTTGGACTGGAGACCTCCAGAGGTCCCTTCCAACCATCTTTTCTATTTGTGGATGAACATCTCATACCTGCTCCTAAAATACAATTTAGAAGTTGATTTGTTTGGATATGAATTGACCACTTATTTTTATTTTTTTAAATGGCTATTTGGTAATTATTGAGGAGTAGGGGGATAATGCTAAGAAAAATGAACCCAAAATTAGACTCTGATTCTGAAGACCACTTCCTAGGTATGCTTTACGTTGTGTGCATAAGCAGTTCCTTTGGAGCAGTTCCTTTAGAGCACAACCGTTAACTCAGATGAATCAGTAACATACAGCAGCACCATAAGTATTTGTAGGATTAGGGTCTATGTTTTTCACATCCTAGGTTTTGTTAGCAATGTACACCATTTTCTGTTTGTTTCAGCTGAAAGAAAAAGTAAAAAATACAGTCTTTCCAAGCTGAGCATATGCTTTTATGATTCATGCAGTTGTGTTGCTATTTTGGGTTTAGAAACCAGCAGGGAAGCTACAGACATGAAAATCATTCTGTTGTAGGTATAATAGGCAAACTCATTATAAAAGTACCCTATATGCAAAATCTTTTCTAAGTAGCTAAGTGTTACCAACAATAGACAAAAACGCGGTCAGCATGACAGACAGCATTTTCAAAACTGATGCACAAGAAACACAGGACATATCCTCGTCTGTGCAAGAGCTGGGCACATTATTTTGGAGAAACAGTTTACTTTTTCTAAATTGCCTCAAAATCAAGGCTGCGTACAGCATGAAGAATTTGTGTGGGGTACTCATTTAAGTCTCAGTTTGTAGAGTCATGGCATTGCTTTTTGTATGGGATCTTTGTTTCCTGGGAGATTGTGGGCAGTTGTTAGGAGCAATATAAAAGTGTTTGGGACATGGATACCCCACCTACGCACAGCTATTTACAGAGTTGGAGGCCTTGCTTACAGTAGCAAAAAGCTGTGTTAACTAACACACTCTAAAATCCCCAGAGTACAGAGACCAAATTGTATTTGAATGTGTTTGCTAGACTGTCTTAAAATGCAAATTACTTTGTCTATTCCTGGGTTTTAATCTCTTTTAAAATTGGTTTTTAGGATATAAGGTCCTTTCTGTTGCAAGGGTGTGATCTCCTCAGTCTACGCCTGCATCACATATGCTCTTCATCTTCTCCCTTGCCTGCCTTTTTGTGTCGCAGTTTCCGAGCGAGATGAGTGTGGATATTCCTCTGAGCAGATGCCCAGCCTGAGCTGTCAGAGCATCAGGACTCCAAGATACACCAAGCCCACTCCCGTCATGTAGCACTGGCACGGCCAAAATTTCTCAATCATTGAAAATCCCAGGCTCTTTTAGCTTGCATACTAGCAATAAATCAGGACATTTATATTACTTCATTATGCAAAAAGAATTAGACCTTTTATATGCAAACCAGCTCAAGACAGGAAATATATCTTTAAGAAGAAAAACTGTAAACCACCAGTTATTAATATCACTGACATTTAGTCCATCCTAGACATGATATGTCATAATTTTGCTGTTTGCTTATGAAATATGTATGATGGCCTCTGGTCTGTGGATCTCTAACGAGAATAAAATACTGGCAGCTACATTTTTAGAGGGGGAAGGGGAGATACAAGCACTAAGAAAATCAAACTTTGCATACACACCTCTAATATCCAGACTGCTTCAGAAAGTCACATGGGAAATTACTTACACAATTGGCATCTCATTCATACCTGTCTTACCATATCCATGTCCTTGTAGACTGTGGCAAATCACTTGAAGGGTGAGCACGTGGAGGGCTACAAATGCAGCCCCTATGATTGGAGGTGCAAAAAGGTTTCTTAGTATTCAGCTGTTTCTTTCAGACCAATGAAGGAGACAAATGATAAGGAAAATTATGCTGAAATTGTAGTTCTCTGAAGTCAGCAGCAAAACTCCTGTGGAGAGCAGTGGGAAAAAAATGTCATCTGTGCTATATGTTCATGGCCTTGCTGCTGACCTGTTCTGTGATCGTGGCATGCATCTTAAGGCCACAGTTTTCAAAGCAACCTAGTGCTTAAATATAGAGATAAGCGTCTATCTTGTGCTAAAAGTTTCTAACCAATCTAGTGCTAAATTACTCAGTTTTGTTGTAAGGCTTTGAAACCAGTTGATATGTAACCTTTGAACTTGCTCTCCTGCTATGAGAAAGCTCTCAAAGTCTGTACAGATATGGGTATTTTTAGGGGGTGGATGTTTTTCAGCAAGGCTCAGGCTTTTGAAGTTACATTCTTACGATGTCTCTCATCAAATTTCTTTCACATTCCAGCTTGTTTTTCTTTTTCAACTCTTGTCTTTTCAACAGAGAGGTGCTCATGAGATTCGAGAAATTCGGCAGTTTCACTTCACTGGCTGGCCAGACCACGGTGTACCGTACCATGCGACAGGCCTGCTGGGATTTGTACGGCAGGTCAAATCCAAGAGCCCACCAAATGCTGGGCCTCTGGTTGTTCACTGCAGGTGGGTAGAACAGAAATCCCTCTGTTGTGTTGTCCACTAAACTCAGAACCTACTTTTGCTTCTCCTGTACTGCATCATCCCCACACAGGTTGCTGAAGCCACTGGAGCTCTACCCACAAAAACTTAGTACCTGAAATATAAACAAGAATGGCAAAGCTGCGTCTGAAATCCTGCAAATGCCTGAATGCAAGACTTAATTTCAGTAATCATCCCACTGATCAAGTACCTGCAAGATGAACCCTTGCACTTTACATTTTCCAGTACACTGCTGAACATTAACGGTGTTCTTCTTTTACTTTAGTGCTGGTGCTGGCAGAACTGGGTGCTTCATTGTTATTGACATCATGCTAGATATGGCAGAAAGAGAAGGCGTCGTAGACATATACAATTGCGTGAGAGAGCTTCGATCTCGGAGAGTTAACATGGTGCAGACTGAGGTATTGTTAATCTACTGGAATACTGCCTTACACTTTGCAAGAAAACCTATTCTTCTAGCCCATAAAACTAGAGATCCTTTGTGGGTAGGCACCATCCAGAAGGTAGTTTATTCAGTCATATGCGGAAAATAATCCACACACAAACTTGAAGAACCACTGCCCAAACAAGTGCCCAGTTATGCTTCACTTAAGGTTTGCAATGGTCTTCTAAAAAAAAGAAGAAAATCATGAGTGTTTCCTCTCCAGGGAGGATTCATTCTGGAGTACATCTTGTTGAGGCTCAGTTACATGATAGCACCTACAGAACCATGCAGAGGAATGAAGAAACCAGAAACATTCCGAGTTTTATTATGGAGTGTTACTGCACTTCCGTTTGTACTTGTAACTAGTTTTAGTCAATCATTCTGTATTAATTTCTAAATGAGTGGGATAAAGTTTTGTGAACTGCTGTTGTTCCTTCTGGTCTTGCTTCAGTGCTGGTAAAGTCAGAGAGAATTAGTGGCAACCGTATTAGTTGTTCTTCTTTATTTACCAAAACACTAGTAGTGTGTGCTCTCTATGTCAGTAATTATTTTAATTGCTTTACCAGGAACAGTATGTATTCATCCATGATGCTATCCTGGAAGCCTGTCTTTGTGGGGACACATCTATACCAGCTTCTCAAGTTAGGTCTGTTTACTATGAAATGAATAAACTGGATCCTCAGACTAACTCCAGCCAGATCAAAGAGGAATTTAGGGTAAGTTGTGGCTAGCAGTACCCAGAAGCTATACAGTTCAGCTATGCTAAAGACTTCTACTTAAGTGCTTGCTTATAACCATGTGAATTTTGGACCAGACCTGGGAGGGAAAGACTGTTAAAAAAGGGAAAATAATATTTCACTAATTGGTATTGAATTATGCTAAATCATAAAAGAATGCAATAGGGTAGTAGTAAAATCTTCTTTTACTCAAGGGAAGTATATCAATTCCTTCCACTGTCCTTTCTCCAGAAGGCAGGTTACTCTGCAGCTATCTTTGAGGTTATTTTTCAGATCGGTATGCTTCCAGGATTTTTTGCTTCCAAACCCTGCTGACTGTGTTGTGTTTTCATTTCTCTGCATATTGATTCCCACTGAAACTGAATGCTGAGCTGATCTATTCTTAAATATTTTGGGATGCTTTCACTGCTGTGTTAATTTTTCTGTTGTATTGTTTACTCTTTTTGAAAGACTTTAAATATGGTGACTCCGACACTGCGTGTAGAAGACTGCAGCATAGCACTTTTACCACGAAATCATGAAAAGAATCGCTGTATGGATGTTCTGCCTCCAGACAGATGCCTGCCTTTCCTCATAACGATAGATGGGGAGAGCAGTAACTACATTAATGCTGCACTGATGGATGTAAGTCTACACTACATCATTAATAATAAAAAGGGAATAAGCAGCCCTCCTAACTGAGCAATGCCAGAAAGTGGAGTCAGCATAAGAAGACTGAAATCCTTCTAGCTTGTTTTCCAAAAACATGGCACAAAATCTTTAAACTCCCAAGTACATTTAGGATCCCACATACGTTATGTCACAGCCAAGGTTCCAAAGCCATGCTCAGAGAGCAAGTCAGGGAGTTTTGATAAATTAAATGTGTCTGGATTTCTCCCTAGTGCTTGAATTTTTAACCATCTGGCCTAGGAAAAAAAAGAGTTACCTATTAAGACACTAAGGCAGTTAAATAGCGTAATAAGGTTTGCAGCAATATTTCAGTTCCCTTTGTTTCTAATTTAAACAGTAATTAACAAAAAAAATAATTGTCTGTCAGCACAAGATAGTACACAAGCCATTACTTCAGTCTTTCTGTTTATTTCTGTTTGAATGAATGGTTCCTCTTCATGTGTGGGGTTTTTTTTTTCCTAATGCATCTATGGTAATTCTAATCCTGCTAATAGAGTATCAGTAAAAAGACACTTAAACTGCCTTTACACTCTGTAGATATTTATAGCCTATCTTTCACAATTTACAGCTATAGTAATTACGGTTGTCAAACATAAACAACAAGAAAACAGAGGTTAGCAAAGAATGAACACAATGCAAATGGCCTTTTTGAAAAGTGAAGCTAGACTAATAACAGTTTATAGCAGTTTTTGCATTTATTTCCTTTCAAGTTCTCAAAGCATTTTCCTAAAATAAGCCTGAGTTCAAAACACTCCTGTGAAAAGGTAAATGTATTGTCTTTATGTTTGTCTATGTAGAGAAACTGAGAACAAAA
>VYZW01039513.1:0-24177 GCA_013401315.1 Balaeniceps rex | reverse complement strand
CATCTGTACCCCAAAACGCATTGGATTAATTTTCTGTGGTCTGTTCAGTGACTGTCTCTGAAAGAAAGATGCAAATAGCTGATCAGATTGTATCTCTGTTGTGGTACAAATACTTCAGTTCAAGGCATGTAGAGGCTTCCCTGCCCTCCTCAATGAAGGCAGTGGCAACCCCTCCCAAGAACTGCCCCAGTATGGCCACACTGGCCTTCAACACTTCGGAGGACGTAATTGAAAATTACACAATTGAACAGTTACAACAAACAGTCAATGACATACNCTCAAGTTAGGTCTGTTTACTATGAAATGAATAAACTGGATCCTCAGACTAACTCCAGCCAGATCAAAGAGGAATTTAGGGTAAGTTGTGGCTAGCAGTACCCAGAAGCTATACAGTTCAGCTATGCTAAAGACTTCTACTTAAGTGCTTGCTTATAACCATGTGAATTTTGGACCAGACCTGGGAGGGAAAGACTGTTAAAAAAGGGAAAATAATATTTCACTAATTGGTATTGAATTATGCTAAATCATAAAAGAATGCAATAGGGTAGTAGTAAAATCTTCTTTTACTCAAGGGAAGTATATCAATTCCTTCCACTGTCCTTTCTCCAGAAGGCAGGTTACTCTGCAGCTATCTTTGAGGTTATTTTTCAGATCGGTATGCTTCCAGGATTTTTTGCTTCCAAACCCTGCTGACTGTGTTGTGTTTTCATTTCTCTGCATATTGATTCCCACTGAAACTGAATGCTGAGCTGATCTATTCTTAAATATTTTGGGATGCTTTCACTGCTGTGTTAATTTTTCTGTTGTATTGTTTACTCTTTTTGAAAGACTTTAAATATGGTGACTCCGACACTGCGTGTAGAAGACTGCAGCATAGCACTTTTACCACGAAATCATGAAAAGAATCGCTGTATGGATGTTCTGCCTCCAGACAGATGCCTGCCTTTCCTCATAACGATAGATGGGGAGAGCAGTAACTACATTAATGCTGCACTGATGGATGTAAGTCTACACTACATCATTAATAATAAAAAGGGAATAAGCAGCCCTCCTAACTGAGCAATGCCAGAAAGTGGAGTCAGCATAAGAAGACTGAAATCCTTCTAGCTTGTTTTCCAAAAACATGGCACAAAATCTTTAAACTCCCAAGTACATTTAGGATCCCACATACGTTATGTCACAGCCAAGGTTCCAAAGCCATGCTCAGAGAGCAAGTCAGGGAGTTTTGATAAATTAAATGTGTCTGGATTTCTCCCTAGTGCTTGAATTTTTAACCATCTGGCCTAGGAAAAAAAAGAGTTACCTATTAAGACACTAAGGCAGTTAAATAGCGTAATAAGGTTTGCAGCAATATTTCAGTTCCCTTTGTTTCTAATTTAAACAGTAATTAACAAAAAAAATAATTGTCTGTCAGCACAAGATAGTACACAAGCCATTACTTCAGTCTTTCTGTTTATTTCTGTTTGAATGAATGGTTCCTCTTCATGTGTGGGGTTTTTTTTTTCCTAATGCATCTATGGTAATTCTAATCCTGCTAATAGAGTATCAGTAAAAAGACACTTAAACTGCCTTTACACTCTGTAGATATTTATAGCCTATCTTTCACAATTTACAGCTATAGTAATTACGGTTGTCAAACATAAACAACAAGAAAACAGAGGTTAGCAAAGAATGAACACAATGCAAATGGCCTTTTTGAAAAGTGAAGCTAGACTAATAACAGTTTATAGCAGTTTTTGCATTTATTTCCTTTCAAGTTCTCAAAGCATTTTCCTAAAATAAGCCTGAGTTCAAAACACTCCTGTGAAAAGGTAAATGTATTGTCTTTATGTTTGTCTATGTAGAGAAACTGAGAACAAAAGTTTAAGTGACTTCTCTAGGTTCTCACAGTAAGTCAACGACGTTCCGTATTAGAACAGAGCTTCCTTGATCTGCAGTTTACAATCTTGGCATCACATTGTCTTCTTTCCCAAGAGTTCAGTACTGTTTTGTTCTGTAAATTATGTACTGCTCCAAAAGAGCAGTGCCTCAATATTTGCTTTGAAAATGCTTCCCTTCTTCACTGTTGAAACAATGAGCTGGATCCAAAAGTGTGTCTGGGCAGAAGGCTCCAAGAGAGGATGTGATTTGGGTCACTTTCCAGCCAAAGCACCCTTGCCAGGCTCCTGCAATATCCCTGCACTGATGGACAAGAGCAGACATTTGTACCTCTCTCTAAACACTCAGTCTCCAGCAGTTCACCCTCTCCACTTGCATCCGTTGAGATGCAGCTGGATCACTTCAAGCAAAAGGGGTAGCAAGCATAATTTTTGTTATTCAGTATCAAACAAGTTTGAGAACGATTTTCCCAAAAAGCCTGCTGGGGCTTGTAAGTGAGGGAGTAATGGAGAGCCCTTCGAGCATCTCTCATCTGCATGCAACTTCCAGCAAGACAGGACCAGTAGGATGGAAGGCAGCTGACTGATGTACCAGCAGCATCGACACCAGCTGGTTGCAGTTTGCTGAAACCAAAAGAAAGAACTGAAGTCTTGCATGTCTTCATCTGTACCCCAAAACGCATTGGATTAATTTTCTGTGGTCTGTTCAGTGACTGTCTCTGAAAGAAAGATGCAAATAGCTGATCAGATTGTATCTCTGTTGTGGTACAAATACTTCAGTTCAAGGCATGTAGAGGCTTCCCTGCCCTCCTCAATGAAGGCAGTGGCAACCCCTCCCAAGAACTGCCCCAGTATGGCCACACTGGCCTTCAACACTTCGGAGGACGTAATTGAAAATTACACAATTGAACAGTTCCACCAAACAGTCAATGACATACTCTGGTACTAAAAAAAAAAAAAACAAAGAGCACTAAAATTTATCCCCTGGGTATCCTCACTGCTGTCGGATAGACCAGAATTTCAACAATATTTCTGAAAAATAACTAGATATTTCCTTTCACAGGCATCATTCAAATTAACAGCTAAGTGCAGACAGCCAAGATTAATCTGTCCGTTAACAGCTCAAAACAAAACTGTTGCTCAAAATTTTGTAGGAGTTGCATTGGAGGCAAAAACGTCTGATGATTTTACTCTATGCCTGTGCATAAAATAAGTTTCAGAAATACAAGATCTGCAGAAGTTATATTCTGCCCAAATACAGTTTATTAACTTTGAGGCATATAAGATCTTGGGAAAGAGCTGAAAACAAGGTATTAATTATATAGAAAATAGAAATAATGCTTTCCATCCCAAAGTTTTGGGGCTATGACTGCTAAATGGATTTTTATCTTTTACCGTTCTTCTCACCATCTCTTGTTATTTCTTTGCAGAGCTACAAGCAACCATCAGCTTTTATAGTTACGCAGCATCCCTTACCAAATACTGTCAAAGATTTCTGGAGACTGGTCCTAGATTATCACTGCACTTCAATAGTTATGCTGAACGATGTCGATCCAGCACAAGTAAGTCCAGAAAACTGCTCCATTCAACAGAGGAGTGCTAGTGCTTCAGCATTTCAGAACATGTGCACTTCAGAACAGCTTTAGGACATACTTAGTTTTATAAAACAGCATTAAATACTAACACACTAAAAAATTGATTCGTAGCTTGCAGATACACATAGGGAAAGAGGAATAAATCAGACCATCAACAGCTTCTCCAGCAAAATGTTAATGCACACACACATAAGTGCATGCACCCACAATTTATTCTGATAAGAAAACATGCTTTGGGAAAAGCTGCTAAAAAGCAAAAATGATGGTTGTAGAATTCTTACTCAAGTCTGAAACACACTAATAATAGCCAAAAGTCATAAACAGAAGCCAACAGCTATTCATTAGCCTGCCTGAAACAGGTCAATGACCTTGGTCTGCTTACCAGGGGATAGGTGTTCCCAGTGTGAAAATCTGTGTTATGTTTGGCACAAAATGACATTATTAGCAAGGAGACAGGAACTAAACAAGATTGGAGACTAAGCATCCTTTGGAAGAGAAAACAGGGCAACAAAACATATGGGGGAATGTAATTACTTTACAAAAGAGTTGTGCATGCTGTACATGTTCTTTAGAAAATTGGAAAACTGTACCTACTGGTTTGGCAATTTAATCACTAGCATTAATCACTAAGTGTCCTAGAGCCTGGCTCGCAACTGTGCAATTCCACGTTCTTACACGGGTATCATTTCCTTGGTTCCAACAAACTGCACCAGCCATCTGCTGGAATAACGTGGTGGTAATCTGGATTCTTAATATGTAAATATTTGCTAATTATTGGCTAAGAGCAATTGTTATTATTTTTAGCAGGCTGCATGTCATTTTTATTCTTGAAATGATCAAGAATCTTTTTAGTTTTGCTGAGTATTCACACCTAGAAAAATGTTTCCTTCTATTTCTTTTTAAGATGAAGAATTTGTTTTTAAAACATAGTAATCTTCCATTTTGTCTTTCAAAGGACTGTGTAGGAATTCCACACACTCTTTTAAAGACTGAATTTCTGATTCCAAGCCCTTAACTGTCTACAGGGAGAAAAATAGAAATGAAAGACAAAACTTTTATTCATGAGTCTAAGATTATTTTCTGAGTGAGTAAGGAAAGACTCAAGGGAGTCAGACTGTTAGGGACTGCTGAACAGAGTTTTTTTAATTTGTGGGCTGTGTTTTGAATTTACAATACTGTATGGCTATTTCAAGCATTTATTAGCCTCACAGGCTTTTAAAAGCTATTGGGATATGCAGTTAATGCACCTGCCTCTGCAGTATGTTAAACCTTTTCCCTCTAATGTGAGTAACAATCTTTTCATTAGGAATAAATCTCAAAACCCTCAGAGCAAACAGAAGTGGAGAGAGGGCAGAGCTTATTAAAAACACACATTACATTCAGATTTATTAATAATTACTGTTATCATTATTATTTATGTATATATGGAGTGTTTACAGTTCTGTTTAGATATTACAATTTATGTGGATTGTTATGCTGTATTGGGAAATGAAGTTCAACCCTTCACAGTGACTCTGACTTAAAGAGAGTCGCTAGCATCACATGCATGCAAAATGCGCAGACCTAAATGCTTTTGGTTTCTTTAGAACTTGAAAGTCTTAGCTTCCTAAAACAGCTCCAGCAAACAGCTCTGCTTATTATCATTTAAGCATTTTGCAAAGATCTGTTAGAACAGTATTTCTGTGTATTTGAAAGACGTGTACTAAATTGTGCACGTTAAATGATCTGAGCACTGGCATTTGCATTAGTTGTATGAATTGTATTTTGCTATCCTGTACACTAGCATATTTCATAATAAAAATTTGTGTAAGATTTAGACAATATTTGGAAAGTAATTTGCTCAGCAGACCGAATCATGTGGGGGCTTTCAAATAAATGAAAATATATTTTCCTACTTGAAATTTCTGGTTTTAACTTGTTAAAGTGAGCTCCTGCAAATCAGACCCTGTTCTCTTTTTAATTGATGTAGTAAATGATTATGTTTTCCTAAAATGTAGTCATCTCTAAACGGCTTTGTTGAGGAATAAGTGCTATAAGAAATGTAAAACAACATCTGGAGTAAATGTGATTTGTCAGCTCAGCTCTGGATCACCAACGGCAATGCAGCAGAATGAAGACCACAGCTGTTTTACTGAATGAAATAAAGTTCCAAATATGACATCAATGTTTCTGCAAGCAAACAAAATTTCATGAGTTCATACTTCATTTCAGTGAATGCTTGCAAAAGCTACACGCTTGAACTGCTGTAAATATCCCTGGAAAAAAATCATTAGGGTTTTCATGGGAAAAAATGGACAAACAGGGTCTAGCTTCAAAAACCTCCTTGCAAAGTGTTGATTTAATCTCTAAAGTATTAACACAGATGATAATTGGTTCCTTGAATTAAGCCATCGTGATATTATTACATGCTAAAACTGTGCAAGATAATGGTAATGTTATTTTGTGATCTTTAGATACCTAGAAGTAATGTTTTCTGAGCACTAAAGAAAGCATAATTACTATTTTCAGGTCGCATTCATAAGATGAAATTGAGCAGTTGTTGAAAATTTAAAGCAATTCTTATACTAGCCAATACCATCAGTCATGGCTGAAACAGATGTGAAGTCCTGAGTTTTGAGAATTGATGCACCCTTCATAGTATAAAGCACACATTCTGATGTAGCTTGAATTATTACCAACTTTTCAGGACAGTTGGAGATACCAGACCTTTGGTCTTTAGGCTTCACGCTGTCTCCAAGATACGGTAATATCTGACAGCATCCCCCTGTCTTGTCATATGGTATTGCAGAATTGACGTTGAGTGTCAGAAACGTGTTACTCCAAATACCGGAGAACGGCGAGTACAGCAGCAAGCAATAGCATGTTCAGTTAAGTGAAAAGGCGTTTGTTTAAACTTGTTCCGCACAAGTAAAAGCAGAGTGCTCGAAACTGATGGAGGATGGTGCACTGTGTATTTTATAGAGATATTGTGTGAGAATGTCAGTAATGAATGTAGCACAAAGAAAAATCTAGAAAAGTATATTGAGGCAGCATGAAATTCAAAGTGATTAACTGTGCTCTTTTGCGTTTATTGTCTTCTATAGCTGTGTCCTCAGTACTGGCCAGAAAATGGAGTACACCGACACGGTCCTATTCAGGTGGAGTTTGTATCAGCTGATTTAGAAGAAGACATAATCAGCCGGATATTCCGAATTTATAATGCAGCCAGAGTAAGGATGTTATTTGCAAAACAGTTCTGTATCAGTAGATGAGTTGACTCTATTCAAGTCACAAAAAATGAAAGCTAAACTCACATAAAACTATTCTCATTTTTCAGCTTATTTTTTTGAGAGCAGCAGCGCAAGACTGAGTCACACCATAATCAATGAGAAAAAACCTTCTAGGTGTAATTAAAGTAAAAAATATTTTAATGCATATCTCAAGTGTGTTAAATGCAAATGAAATAAATGCAGTATTCAGATTGGTAGCCAAGAAATGCCGAAATCAGTGCTGTTTGAAATTAGCCATCTTGCATATTTGTATCCTGTGTTATGTGAAGAAAGCTGTGCACCAATACTAGGCATGTTTTTCAATACCAGTCCCAGGCTTTTAGTGAGGATCCTGTCCCACTAATCACACTACATAATATATGTAAGCACTTCAGAAGGACAAGTATGTTCTCATATCCAGCTTTTAAGCTCCCATAAAGTTGACAGAAGACTAAATAAGGCATGTCTTTTAAGCTGAGGGGAAAAAAGATTCCACCACAGACCAGGCATCTCTTTCCATCTAGATGAAGTGAGCCTTTGCAGTGGATGGTATCAATCACTGAAGAACCATAGCTAGGAATAAGCAACATTCCCTGCTGAAGAAAGTTGGGGACTGCCCTGAGATCTGGTAGCTCTCAGGACAGTGAGAGAAAGACCCCCAAAACAAACACAAAAACATGCTAATATCCGAACAGAGAAGCAGATGTAACCTTCAAGATATTTCTTTAATACTGTGAAGGCCTTGCATTCACAGTAAATGTGGCAACATAAAAACACAATCTCAGCAGAGTTAACGTGAGCTTTAGAAGGCACTGGGTCTGGCTGATGTGCTTTGGGAAGAGGGGCTGTCAGCTGAAAGAAACTGGCCAGGAAATCAGTAGATTCCAAATTTTGACATAAAGCAGACAAAACCCATTGAAGAACATATGTAATGCTGCATCCACTTTGGTTTATTCCCTTATCTTGTTAATCTTACATCCTTTCTATTACCTCTTACTCTAGAGAAAAAAATTGTAACGTCAACATTTCTGTGTGTTGCTCGTTTTAAAAGTGGCACTAAAATGCCCTCACTTTGCACAGAAGTGAAAGTGGCAAATCCTAGACTACAAAAACAGTTTTCATGTGTGTTTATTATGCCCTTTTCAAAGGCCTGTAATTTTCTGCCACTAACACTTGTTCTATGCTCCTTTTTTATTTTAAATCACCATAAAGCAACTGTTCAGTAACGTTTCGCCAGAGGGGTTCTGACTGCTGCAGTAGCACACAATAAAATAAAATGTAGTTAGATTTTTTTATAAGCTGGAAAAATCTGAGGGTTTCTTTTGTTTTTTTAAATGTTTCCTGCTTCAAAATACCTTGAGAGATTTTGACCTTTCTTGTAAAAAAAGACAGAAGCACGCAAACATTCTTCAAAATGCTGAAGCATATGAAAAAAACAGGTATATAATTGAAGTTGTGTTGCAGCTCCCTCTTTGCTACCAATTTCCTGCTATGATATTAATTAATTATTTGCTTGGTCCTGCAGCTGTACCGTTGCTCTATTCTAGTCTATTTGTATAGCACTCTGTTTAAAACCTCTTGTTCTAATAACTCTGTTGGAAATTAAAAGTCATAACTCCTCAAGGGCAGTTGAAATTACATTAGTAGTTTGTCAGCGGTGATCTGCCTGAACAGCTTTCCTCGTTGATGCAAATATCTAAATTACGTACCAAAAAAAATGCTGTTATTTTTTTCCTGCTTGTTGTCTGAATCTCTACAGCCCCAAGATGGCTATCGGATGGTGCAGCAGTTCCAGTTCCTGGGATGGCCCATGTACAGAGACACTCCTGTTTCTAAACGCTCCTTCTTGAAGCTCATCCGCCAAGTGGAGAAGTGGCAGGAAGAATATAACGGGGGAGAGGGACGCACAGTTGTACATTGCTTGTAAGTACTGGAAACAGAAGAGAGAAAGTAAGGGAATGCTGTTACAGAATTTGTGCCAGGTTTTAAAAGATTTGTGAAGAGGTAAAGAGGCATCTATCTAATCTGGAACTGGATAAATAATACAGCTGCTCATTTAAAACCTTTGAATACAAGAGGAATTGTATAATTTTTTATGTAGATTCATCAGTTTCCCTCTCTGTCCCTTGGTAGACCCCTGTGAAAAGATGATGGGTTCAGGTTAACTCTATTTTATATAAAGATGTCCAGTGACTTTTGCAAGTGGAAGAGGTGCATATTTATTCAGAGTAAATCAAAATTGTACCTTCAAAACTACGCACCTTTTATTTCTACAGATAAGGACTGCAGAAATAAGTAGTATTGGAGGAGTGATTCCTCTTCAGACATAAAGCACAGAAGTAAAAGTGTCGTGATAGACCATTTATGATGATCCTGTAATTGCCTTACCTTTCTCTAATAATGGTATATATTTTTGTCCTCCTTTGACCTTTGTGCTCTGCTGGTGCAGTCTCTCATCCACTCTGCCCCCGTCCTGCTTTTGATATGGCTTAATACTTGTACATGCTGTTTGCCCTCAACAGTAGCTGATCTTTTGAAACCAAGCCTTCAGGGCTTGAAGTTGTATCCCTCTTCCTCTAAACATCTGCTTAAAGATGCTGCCATGATGGAGAAGGGACATGCTAATGGGAAAAGCACATGCTAATGCGCTTTTCAGAAGTTGGGACCCAAGAGTAGACAAAAACATCCAGAAGTTTGGTTTGTAGTTACTGAATGTTAGAACGATGGAGGAAAATCTAAGAGTGTATTAATAATTCCCACTATCACTGACCTTGAACAAGTCATTGCTCTTCAGTTTCCCCATCTGTAGAATGGGGATAATAATACTTTCATCAAAGGAGCATTGTGCAGTGTGATTAATTAATGTTTTGAGATCTTTAGCTGAAAAGACCCTTTTGAAGTGCAAATTACTGTTATCTCTGAGGTGGCTGATGATATTAAATAGTTGTACAACATCACACATGCGTCACTTCCAGGCGGTAAAGAAAGAAAAAGCTCTAATATAATCCTTTTAAATGACTTTATTTTAATTAAAATTCTCAAAGAGTCCCACAATATCAGGCAATGTTTTGGCAGCAGAGAGCATTCTTTTCATACTGCCTGGATGTGACAGATGTGCGACGTTGTAGCTTCCTTTGAAAATCAACCATTTGCAAAGCCGGTTTGAAAGACCCGCTACCTAACTAGTCTGCACTCTGGTAATTATTAAGGTTTATTATTTTCGGTGAAGTGCAGCCTAAAGATTCTGATTAGAATAGCTGTAGAAATAATAGGGTTTCCAGAAAGAAAGAGATTCTCTTAAAGATTAAAAATAACCGGGGATAAAGTATTATTAAATACTGTATTTGAGCACGCATATGAACATTTGTGCCTGGCTTCTTTGTTAGCAAGTCACTTCAGGTTCTCATTCTCTGATACCGTGGGTGGAGGGGGAATACATACACTTTTAAAAGTAGACATTGCCAGGCAAGCCGACCCCTCTGCCTCCTGCCAGGGGGTGAGCCCACCAGCCAGGGGAATATTGCAGCACCGCCTAGTGCCATGCTAAAGGTGGAGCCACCAGAAGGGCTCCTAAAATGAGGCTTTTGGTGCTTTTGCTGTTCCTCTGAAACACCTTTGGGTCCAGGAGGAAAGCACCAGGATTTGGAATAAATGAACTCAAAGATCCACTTTCTCTATAACATTTCCAGGCCTGATGCTGATTGCAACCTCGTGCGTTTACAGTGCAAAGGGGTGTTGAACTGAATCTAAAATACCTTGTCCTTATTTCAGCATCCTCTTCATGCTGTCTCAAGTGTTCACTGAAGGGTGGTACAAAACTCAGCCGTTCAGTTCCCTCCAGGCTTTCAGCCTGCTGAATTCTGAATCATAGCTTTGAGATCTTTCAGCCCATTAATTCCAATTAGAAATTGTGTTCTGCCTGGAGTTCGGCAGCCTTTGAGGGCAGGAATATTCTGTGGTTTCTCCCTACTGGAACTCATGCCTTCTGTGGCCATCCGTGGTGCTGTATGAACTTGTAACATAGAGTCAATTGTAACTGAGCCATTTTATCACTTTTATTGTAGGAATGGAGGTGGCCGCAGTGGGACATTTTGTGCAATCAGTATTGTTTGTGAAATGCTTCGACATCAGAGGGCTGTTGACGTATTCCATGCTGTGAAGACACTGAGGAATAATAAGCCTAACATGGTGGACCTTCTGGTACGAGCTTTTTAACTGCACCACTAAATAGAAAATGTTCCTTTTTCTCAGAAGACTCAGTAAGATTTCCAGGATTTGCAGTGGGAGTTGTTCACAAAGCAAGCAAGTCATTTTCAAAGAGGATAATGAAGTCACTTCACTTGTAAGAGTATTTTTACACTGCTTTCTTCCCAAGGAGACCTTCTCTCTGTTCATTTGAATTTTTTAAGAGTTTTAAACTTTCAGCCGAACATCCTTATTAATTTTCTTTTCTAGCAGGCTGAGCCAAGTGGAGAGCAGCCCTTGCATGGTAGAAATAATAGTTATGTAAAATGAAATGCCAGATTTTCAAATTATATATTTTATAAATAGCTTAATCGCCTAATATTTATCAAAGCCATGAATTTCAGTTTGACATCCAGAATATTGCATTTAATTATGGTTGCTCTATCTCATAGAAAGATTAAAGAAGTTCAGAAACAAGGAGCCATGTACAATTATTTTCCTAGAGAGTGTTTTATGAGCTTTTTTTTTTAAATGGAGAATTGCTGAAGTGCCAGCTGCTATGCCAGAAGAGCTGCAGACCAGCTTAAACCAGCAGGTTCTTACACTCCAGTGTGTAGTTCTGCACTTGGAGATGGGTGTAGCGTGATACCCTATTCTGAAGCCTGGGCTATAAAAGGCACTATTTTACAACATCCTGCTGTAGAGGTGGCTGCTTAAGAGGCAGCTGTATTCCGTTTAGCATCATAGGCAGGAGGAAGCAGCATCTGGGCAGCTTCAGGGATGCTAAACCAATCTGAGCTAATTTTGCAAGCTCTGGTTAAACAAGTTTGGGTCATATTTCAACATCTTTTCTACAGAGTGCCCAGGGTCCAGCCTCTTGTAATTTTAGGAGAGATTCTCCTCTGTCAGATGAGCTACCGAGATCTGGGTGTGAAACACACTGGAGAATGGGCAGAAAGCAGGAATTTCTGTGGAGAAGAGTGAGGCTTTCAGGCTCGTGCAGATGGGTAGGGTTATCCACTTCCCCAGCACATGTAGCACTACGCCTCATCTGTCCCATAGAAGAATGGCTCCCACCACATCCTCCATCACATGGCTCTCATCTAGCCTACCTGTGAAGTCCCAGAACCTCCCCTAGGCCCTGCTCTGGCCAGGCTCATGGAAAAAAGCCGGATGTTGCCAGCTGTGCAAAGCGAGGAGGGAGTTTACAAGCAGCACCACAGGGCCATGAGCCAGCACTGTGGAACTGTGAATCTTGTATCAGTGAGAAACTATCAAGCTTTCGCAGTGGTGGGAGGGAGCAGCTTAGCTGGCTGCTCTTCTTCTGGTTTATATTCTCAGGAGGAGAATCATCATGCTGAGAACCATATATTTTTATTTCCTAGATATTAAGAAAAATGTCCTACTTCTTCATTCAGACAGTATAGTTTGGATAGAGACTTGGCAGGCCTGCTGTTTTCCGTTCTCCCAGAGCTTAAGTCCACAGAACTCACTGATCTCTTATTCATTTATTTTATAGAAATAAAAAGAAAATTACCAGTGTGAAGATGTACAGTTGAAGCAATACAATTCCCGTTTGTGACAGTTCTCCAGGTATAGATTTGTCAGGCAGCTGTCTCCATTTTTCAGCAGAGAACTTTTTTAATCAAAAGCTAAATGTATTATTTTAGAATATAAAAATAGCTTTTAGTAAATTGAGGATGGTATTGAGAATGTCTGGATGTCATTGAGAGGCCTTGTAAGGTCTTTTCGTTAGGAGATTTCAAAGCATTTGTGAAGGAGATCAGTATTGTTTTCCTTATTTTACAGACAGAGGAATGAAGGCAGGGGACGATCAGGATTTTTCCCATTATCATGTAATTCACTGGCAAAGCAGAGTTAGAACCACATCTCTTCAGTCTTGGTCTGCTACTTTGTAGAAACAAATATTTGAATTAGCAAGGTTTCAATTTCCATGTAGATTGTTTCATGGTAAGAGGGAATCGGGACACTTGAGTTCTTTTCCTGATCCTGTTACTGACTTTATCCTTTATGACCTTTCCTATATTAATGTGTCTTTGCCTCAGTTTCCGTATCTGAAAAATGAGAACAATAGTATTCATCTACCTTTGTAAAATTCTGTGGTGAAAGATGAAATGCTGAGAATTATAATAGTATTTCACAAAAATAGTTTCAAGACTGCTTTATCAATATCTGTTATGCACTTTCTGACTAGATCAAGGGCAATCTTTATGGTCCATACTTAGAGATTCATCTCTTAATTTCATTGAAACCTTTGGTTTTCCTGCAAGTGTAAAAATCTGAATGCCACATCCATACAATATGGAAATCTGCAGCCATCATACAAAGGTAACACATGGTATTACAAAATGTCTACTACAGAATGCCCAAAGCATTTTGTGATAAATGTTATTGGACCTACCAATAGGTGTCCTAGAAAACAAATATAAATATACCTCTCTGAAGCTAGCTAACATAAAGAGACTTCTAATAGCCACCATCAAGTGAATAATAAAAACGTACAAAGGACACACATGAGTGAACACAGTGGGAAATAACATAAGTCTGCTCTTTAAGACAGGTATTCGGTTTACTAAAAATGACAGTTACTCTGCTGGATCAGTAAATCGGCATAAAATGATCATGGAAAATGGAAATGGATGAGTGGCTGATCTCTTGTTTTGATCTGTTATGTAGTTATAGACTAATTTCCATTTATTTAGAAACATATATGCAATAAAAGCAGAAAAATAATAATTTACCTACTACTCCTTTCTTTCCTTTCTTCTTTTTTACTCATTTCTCCTCCTGAAGAAGACACAAGCAGTTTATGGAACCCTGCAGGATTTAAAACCTCACATACAACTCATTCATAACTTAGGTGATACGTACACCTAAGATTTGTTTTCTTTTGAAGTGACAGCTCGCAACAAAAGAACTTAGAAATTGTCCATGCTTGTTGATAGCTTTTTGATTGTTGTAATATTATTTGGTCTCTTACATGTTAAGGTGGACTCTCTTTTCAGCTAAAATGTGACCCAACATCACAAGTACAGGCCAAAAGAGTTAATGCTTTAAAATGCTTGCTTCAATGAAAAGGAGAATATATCTGAAGTGTAATTGTAATCCTCCTACTTGTGATGTTGGGGAGGTGAAGGCTGAGTGCTGTCAGCTAGTTAAGTCTGTTGTTGTTCCGATATGATAGTACATGCTTAGTTATCTTTTATTAATTGATTAAAGTGCATAAGAGAAAGAGGCATTCTGGTGGCAGAAATAGTCATAAAACTGGCAGGTTATTTCCAAACCAAATTTCTAGAAGCCAGAGCCCTTGGATTCAGGAAACCCGCACCTACTATTTCTTTCAGCTTTTTTGTTTCATTTAAATGTTTGTACTATTGCTAAATATTGCGGGTAGCAAGAATGAAAATGGAAGAGGGATATGTGTGTGCACACAGAACTGTGAAGTCATCGGTGACTGCATCATTTAAAGTTGCAGAGTGGGCGAGGGTCAGTCAAAAGCGTTGGCCTCTCTGTACTGCTGAAGATGTGAAGGGGGCGAAGTCACGACCCTTCATCTCTGAAGGATGCAGACTGGGTTTGCATGCCATGGGAGGGGGATTTCCCTGGGATCGGCCCTGTTTCCAAGCAGTTGCAAATAGAACCAGCAGGTCTGTGTTTGAAGCACAGGGTTGGCACCTGAAAACTTAGGCGGGGTAACAGAAGAGCTGTTAAGAGCCTAACTTATGCATCACCATTAATTGCTAAAAATTAATTGGAATGAATCCACTAATTTAGCTCAGGCCTGATCTCACAGGCCTGTTGCACTGGGAGAGGACAGTATTTCAGCGTGGGTTTGGGCTGCACGTAGAGGAGGAGCTCTTGCCCTGAAATGTAGCAAGTGTATGAATGACATTTAAAACAAAAGTTACGATCTGGGAAATACTAGACACTGGGTCTATTTTAAGATAAACATTTCCAGGGAGGAATTTCAATAACTCCAATTCTGGTAAAGTGCTACATGAGCATTTTGACAGATGACAGAAGGGTTGCAAGTCAATTTGCTTACGTGTAGTCAATTTTTCTCATACAAGTGTATTAGAGCAGCTAAATATACATCTAATATGAGCAGCACCATAAGTTACTGTGTGTAGTGTCTATTGTCTGGTTAATGTAAAGATTTTCTTATCTGAATATAAATTGGATTTGCAAACTGGTTCCTATTGACAACAGCTGATAGTAAATAATTTTAACAGAAGAGAAATATTGATCCCCTTAATTAAGTTCCTTCAATAACTGACTTTGTGGTTTTCTTTTGATTTTTCAGGATCAATACAAATTCTGCTATGAAGTGGCTCTGGAATACTTGAATTCTGGCTGATTGCATAGCCAGCACAAACAAAGATCCTCCTTTCACCATCACAAACAAAGCAAGTCGCTTCATGGTATCTGTGTAAATGAGGTGAAGACTTCTCAATGTTATGCTTATACTGCTTTGTATAATTGGCTCTTTTTAAGAGCCCGGAAAGATGTTAATAAAACTGCTAGCACTGCCCGTTTTCCACTATAATGCCGCTGCTTGACACCCATATGAACGTACACCAAACCACGTGGCAGTTGTTGAACACTGTATTCATACCTAGCCATTGATGTGGTGAAGCAGCATAGTCCTCTGGTAAATAAGAGAGCACAATTATATTCTTATGAAGGAATTTGTACCTTTCTGTTATATTTCGTTGCCTGTGATTCTCAGTTATTGTCACAGCCTAGTGTACATTTCTGTTCTGTGGAGAATGCTGTCTGGCATTTTGATAATATATGATTTTAGTTATATTTGTATTCTAACACGTGCATAATAAATGAATCATATGTAGCTTATCTGAACTAATGGAAAGACACATACCAAATCATGTTAACTTTGTTGAGTTGCAATTTCTATCCACTTTGTACCATTTGAGAGAGAGAATCTTGATAGAAATACAGTTAGAAAATGCAAAATACAGGATGCTCAGATTAATATATCCAAAGCTTTTTCATTTGTTTATATTGTAAATATTTTTTGATTTCATCAAATTATTTATTCATTAAAATGAATTTTTTTGTGAAGCACAGTGAGTGACAATCATTTTTATTAAGCCCTGGAAATGCTTACTGTATGATAGTGTAAACATTTGTTTACCTTGTATGGATTCTCAGCTCAATAAATAATTACATACATGATAAAATCTCGTTTAATTTAGTATCTCTTGGCATCTGAGTGCCTTCTGCTAAGCCTCTTTTCAGATTAATTCTTGTAAATACTGAGCTACCTCCAGAGTGTGTTTATTGTGTGATCCAGTGTTGATCCAGCCAATAGCAAGACGTGCCATGCCAATATATAAAAAGAGGGGAATTGTATGTTTAAAGACGCACATGCACAAATGCAGAACCTGAAAATTGCCCTGCTGTGTGAAGAAGAGATGATGTTGGGCTTGCAGTACTCAGTCGTGTCACAGCGTTCCTCTGCAGCCCTGAGCATGCCCTGCCATTCGCGCTGTGTCTGCTGCTACGAAAGGGGTGATGGGGCATTGGTTCTTGGGAAGAATGACTGCTGTGAGGGGGAGGTAATTCCTCGTGTTAAAGACACCAATGCTAGAATGATGGCGGGGGTTAAGAAGTGAGTAAAACTGCTCTGTTACTAGGTCTGTTACCAGTACTGCCAGTGGACAGGTTTACACCATTAAAGCTCTTGCCTGTCCTGAGAACAGCTGTACTGCTCTTCTGTGGCGTTTGGATGTTCCCCTTTCTCCCAAGCACTCACCAGTGTCTGAACAGGCTGGGACTTGCCTCGTGTTCATGGATGCAGGAAATGCAGCAACGAAGCAGCAAGAAAGGGGAATGAGCCAGCAACGGCTTGCTGCACCGTCCACTGGAACTGCAGATCTTTCTCTCACCCAGAAGTGTCAAGAAGACATCACAGACAGAGCAACTGCTCAATACTGAAGACTTCCCAAGCCATATGGGAAACTCCATGCAAGGAAGTGGCAGACTGCACAGTATTTCAGCTCTCAAAAAGATCCTTTTAAAGTGCTAGCCATCTGGAATGGGGGCAGTATCTATATAAATGTATCCATCAAAATGTTTTGAGAACCTCTAAATCTAAGAGATCCAGCTTGGACAGAATGACTCACAGCTTGTCAACTGCCAGTTCAAAACCACTGCAAAATTCAGATCTGTAGATGCGAGTATAGGCAGGCTTCCTCTGCAGCTGGAAAGCATCTCTTTTAAAATTGGTTCAAAATGTAGCTGGCAGGTACCGGCCATTGCTATAAATTGCACAGTGGTACTGAAGAATTAGGAAAAACAACCCCAACCCTGAGAAGAATGATGGTCCTTGGATAAACCCTGTAGCACTTGAGCCTGTTGCAGAATATGCTCGGATTCATTTGGAAACCCTAGTGTTAGGAAACAAAATCCAAACCTCTAACATCATATTCCTCCAGCTTGACAGACCAGGTATGCCAGCCAAGCATGCTTCTTTGTAGTAATTGTGGGACACTAAAACGTTGGGTTCCATGATCTATTTATTTGAAATATGCAAGTATGTGTCCAGTATTTCCTGATGCTTTCAAGAAGTAAGACAGATAAGTGTGCTGAAGGAACCCTAGGACGAAAGGTGACTCAGGCAATGTGATCCCAAAATTGAATGAGATTTATTGAAATGCAGCAAGAATCAGGGCAATCTCTCCCAAGGACAGAGACTGCCAGTGTCTGCCAGACGTTATTTCAGCTGCTGTACTCTTGCAGACATACTTTGCACAGGTAGGTCTTGGGGGATGAGGCAGGGAAGGAGATGAGGAGGAGAGAGTTCTGCAGTGTTTCTTACTGGTTTACTGATATTACGGGGGTTTTTTTGTTCTTCTGACATAGGCATAGTCAAACCCGTGTTACAGAGTCTGTGTGATGTTGTCCCAAAAGGCATTCTGTGAACTACAATGCCTTAAAGCTGGAGCCAGCTAAAGAAAGCACAGCGAGCAGCTTTGTGTCCTCACTCTCATACTACAGCTATCAATCAACACAAATGATAGAGAAATCCAGGCTTAGGTAAAACAATATTTTGGCAAGAGGAAAAAACAGATGAGGACTTCAGGAGTTAGGAATAGAGAAAACGTAAGGAATCAGAAAGGAGCAGAAAAAAGAGATGAATGTGGGGGGCAGGTATTCAAGAAGCAGCACGGAGCTTATGAAAGTTACCTGGAGGGTGGCATTTTAGAGGAGACAACAGAAAAAACCCAGCAGTGACAGCCATTTTAAGCGTTCATAAACCAACCTCCCTTTTCAGAAGAAAGTTACACAATTACAAGCCCAGTACAGCTGCAGAACTTCGGGAGACATCAGTCCTAGTTTGGGAGGAACAGAGGAAGGGATGTTTTCTTCAATCCCCAGTATGTAAGAGGTACATAAATGAATAAAGAGAAACTTTAAATGGTTAGCCATGTGTATCACCCAACTCATCATCTCTCCAGGACGTGAGGTAGATGATTTTGGCTAAGCTATTCTGAAAGAGCGGCAATGGGGATGGTGAGAGAGGTGATCGCACGCAGGTAATCTGTATCTTTTTAGCAGCAATGCTCCCTCCAACTTCCTGGGCTTCTTTATCAGCAAAATGAGTCTGTCACTGGCAGGGTAGTGTCACAGAATACTAACCCAAAGCTTAAGGACTACATGTAGCAGGATTAAAAAAGCATAGTAAAAACTTCCTACCCAGCTGTACGCAGTGTGGCTCAAAAGGGTCTCTGTGCCACAAAGAGTTGATCTGAAGGTGCTATGCAGCATCAAGACCACCTTCATTTTGGATTTCTCCTTCAGCTGGTTGGGGCTCATCTTTAACATCTCTGAAATGTTCGCTTCTCGTTTCACTGTATGTGGGCTGTTGCCCCAGGTCTACCTGCTTATTGTATGTGCCCCTTCTCAGTCAACGCTGGCCCTTTAATAACATGTGGCAAAGACACAAACAGATTTCTCTTCTTTGAGGTGCAGCAATGAAGATAAATTGATGCTTCCAGCAGCAGCTATTCCAGGCAGCTTCCTTCGGGGAGGCCTGGAGAGGCTGTAATGGTAGTAGCAAACCTAAAGCCCCTGGGCATTACTCACTCCAAAATGCTCACAGCAGGATCAGCCGCTGAGTCTCCTTGTGGTTGTTTTCTGCCTCCCCTTCCAAATCAAGGATGACTAAAGGAAAGTAAGTGATTTGAATGTTTAGTTGAGGTTTTACCAGCCTCATTAGTTTTCTGATTCAAAGGTAATTTGGTTGCTCTGGACCCAGAGTAGCTTCTCCAAGCAGTTGTGCATTTGCCTTCAGAAACAGCGAGGTATGTAGGCAGATCACTGTAACAGAATGATTTGTCATATCATTTTACATTTATTGTTGGTTTTACACTTATTTTATCAACTTGGAGCCTTGGACTGCAAAATCTCATGCAGCCCATATCTGATGCCAGACACTCAGCTTTATTAAAAGAAAAATTAAATTAGGAATAGAAGAAAAATGTACAGCTTAATTCTGTTGTTTGATGCTTGTTAAGAAAGCCAATGACCACTGTCATTTTTGGGGCAGAGTATCAGCAAAACCCAACAGACCATGTGAAAAATAATGCTGTTTCTATCGGAGCTCATTTGTTCATTTGTTTTTCATAGCCTAGACCTTGTCTATATGGTGAAATTATAAGCTGATGGGTGCATTTGCATTGCCTCCGCCATTCACGTGCTCTGCCTGTTGGAGCTTTCCATACGCCGCTGGCATGGGGCGGCTTGCTCTGCACGCCCCCACTCAGCTGCCGGCGCTCACCTTCAGCATCCTAGCCCACTTTAATGAAGGAACCTTTCCAAAGCCTTGTCAACCCTTTGCAAACTGCAATAAACAGCAACAGCAAAATGCCTTCCTCACCCCTGCTGGGTATTTCCAAGCAGACTTTTCTCTGGAAGGCTGAAAAGGCAGCTCCTGCGCTGATTATTTCCCCAGACTTGCCTGATCTCCTGCTCTAAGCCTGAAAGCCAAGCCCTGCCACCCCCACCTCCTCCCATCCGTCTCTCCAGCTCGTCACCCACTCTCAGGGCAAGGCTGTCACATCTCCCTGGCCCAGCCTGGCCAGGCAGAGCAGGAGAGCTGTGCTGCTACACTGCTTTCAAGTCTGTATCTTCCACCTGAGCCTCCAAGGTCGCTTCTGGAAGATGCATTGCCCTCTGGTGCCACAGTCCTGCCTCTCACCCCAGGATCGTGTATAACCTGCCCCAGGAGCCTTCATCCCACTCCCTCCCGGTCCTGTCACCACAGCATGTGATGCTCTTTCTGGGTAATATGACTTGAGACAGGTGGAAAGGAGATGTGAGGCTGGAAGAGGTCAGGGTCTATAAACACCCTGCCATGATTTTGTTTAATATTGTTGATAATACTCGATGCACAAAAGCACAGAAAAGGTGGGCTTTGACAATGAAGAGTCAGAGCGATGCTTGCTGTAGCTTGTCTAAGGGAATGTGTCAGGGGAGATTAATAGCTCATGTTCACTGACAGTCTTTCCAAGCAGTGGTATTTTTACTCCTGAAACTCGTCTATTGATGTGTTTTCAGTAGCAGCTAGAAGACTTTTAATTGTATCTCTACAGTCATGATATTTCTAGTAATTGGGTTTTTTGTGAAGATGTGCTCAGGGGCCACAATTAAAGCATAAGTCTCATTCATGCTAGATGCACATTAATACTGCTGCCAGGCCTGAGTAAATGCAATCAAAACTCCTAGTCCTACAAACATTTACATTAATATCCTCTTGTCTAGTCCCACCTGCACAAAAAAATCAATCCGATACTCGCACATGTTTCACATCTGAGCTCATCAGTCTTTGTACATGTCATGTCATGATGCTGTACTGGGTCTGGCTGGGATGAAGTTAATTTTCTTTGTAGCAGCCCGTACGGTGCTGTGTTTTGGATTTGTGACCAAAAGAGTGTTGATAGCAAACCGACATTTTAGATGTTGCTGATCAGTGTTTGCATAGCATCAAGGTCTTCTCTGTTTCTCATTCTGCCCTGGCAGCAGGTAGGCTGGGGCTAGGAAAGAAGCTGGGAGGGGACACAGCTGGGACAGCTGGCCCCAATTGACCAAAGAAGGGATATTGGGATATTCCATACCATATAACTTCATGCCCAGCAACAAAATGGGAATGGAGGGGGAGGAAGCCATTTCTAGGAGACTGGTTGGGCATTGGTCTGCTCATGGGAGGTGGTGAGTGCATGCCTTTGAATCCATTGTTTTGGGGTTTTCTCCCCCTCTCATCTTCCTCTTTTCCTTTGCTTATTAAACTATCTTTATCTCGACCCACAAGTTTCCACACTTTTGCTCTTCCTATTCTCTTGCCCCATCCCACTGAGGGTAGGGGGAGTGTGGAAGTGGCTGTGTGGGACTTAGCTGCTGGCTGGGGTCAACCCACTGCATAGAAGTGTTTGTAGGACTAAGATCTACAGCTATCAGTCAACAATCTGCTTAAACAAAAAGTTTTAAATATGAGCTCACTTGTCACAAAATGAATGGGATTGCTTAGGTGCTTAAAATCAAGCACATGATTTAAGCGTGTTATTAAAATGAACCGAAATAGACAGGGGCAGATTGACTCACTCACTTAAAATGAGAAAAACATAGGATTGAATTGTGTATGGCAGAAAATTTGGGACAGATACTTGGCCTTCTCTGTATCTGTGCAGTATTCAGCCCATTTTAAGTGCTGTCTATAACCAGCAGCAGTTACTACAACAAAAAACTCTGCTAGTGTTTTTGCTATGCCATGAATGAACATTACAGCAGAGCCCTGCCTGAGAGCTTCCAGACCTGCACGACTGTAGATGCTGTACAAGGAGGTGGCATTTCACCCTGATGAGTTGCCCCCCCCCGAAACTATTAAGTTCAGATAACTCAGAAGGCAGAGCACCATGCTGGATCACATACTTAATACTTGTATTCCACATGGGGTTACTAATTACAGGCTCTGAAGAGACACTGGGATGTATCCAGTCTCAAGTTACTCTCTGTATTTGTAGCCTTTAGAAGTTGAGCTGAATGCATAGAGAACTAGCCCGCTGTTGTGTCCCCTTGAAATTCTAATTTTTACGGCATATAACAATCAGCCTATAATATAAAGCCTTTTGGGGATGAAAAGTCTTGGGAGTGAAATATAGTTACTGCCTTGCCACATGAGAAGCGGGATGAAATTTGACGTTGGCCCTTGAAGACTTCATTATCTGCTCGTCTCTGTGTTCTCCGGTCTGCACAGTTTGGTGGGAATGCCTGTGAAACTCTCACACAGCCAGGCATAAGGAGAGTGACCTTTGTTGGCCATGTACAGAAATTTAATCAATATTACACACTACATAAAACAAAATGTAGCTTTGCTCTTACAGGGGATCAGCACAGATTCAGCTGTGCTGGTGGATTGCAGCCCTGTATTTTGGAACAATTACAGTCTCCATCTGAAAACAACCAGCTTTTGAGCAAATCCACAGAGATTGCAACTCTTTTGCTTCATGATATTCAGTTTGTGTATGCATTGGCTTTCTCTCAGTAGGATATGAGCAAAATACAAGCTATCCCTCAAACTAGATACTCTTCACATCCTGGTACTTCTAGCCTGCCTGTACCAATCTCTGTCGAGATCTAGCAAGAAGATAGCACATGCACAAATCTGTCTCTCTTTCAATGACAATAAATGAATGAACTGCTATCAGTCTGCCTTCTGTCTTCTTTAGGCGGCCTAGCAGAGCTACGCCTCAGCCTGACAGCCAAAAGGGTCGGTAAGTGAGCGCTGTTGTAATTGATTTGAATAAAAGCTTTTGATATATTAAACTGTACTGTCTTTCTATCAGATGACAAAGCCTGCTGGTCAAATCAAGCTTCCCTCTCCTTCTGTTGGCACTCCTCCTTTCCTTCCTCCCTCCCCGCTGCCAATATCCCCTCTTGCCAAATCACTCTGACCCCCATTCTGAGTCTCTGACTACACTTCAAGGATCAGTCTGTGGTCATCCTGCGTCTGTTTTGACAGGCGGCTTTGCCAAACGCCTGTTCTCCAGCGAAGGCTCTCATTCATGCTGACAGCGTTGCTCTCCCATCTGCCATCCCACCACATCTGTCAGCAGTGCAGCCTGGGGCAGAGCGTCGTCTGCTGAAGCTGGGCAGAGTTTTATTGGCTTGGGTGGTGTTTCTCTTCCGTGTTTTTAAATAGAGCATTCTCTCCCCTCCCAAAACCTCTGCTGAGAACGCTTTCTTTCAACACATGTACTTGTTGCATGAGGTTTCCATTTAGCTGAGACTCTTAAGAAGAATTAGATACCCTCCCATAACTGGTACTGCTGGTACAACTGCAAATTCATTTGTTACACTTCATCTGGTCTACTGAGATATAATTTAGTCCTACCTTGCACATAAAGCTACCATATGCTTTTTGTAACCAAGCAGTTAGAACAATATTGCAATGTAATTTTCCACAATCAGCTGTGTCAAACATACTGAGGTTATGGTAGTTACCTTCTAGAGGCAGTCGGGCAAGAGTGGCATCTTCCCATTACAACTGATAAATGGCTACATGATTTGGCACCAAATTATTCAAGCAGACAAATTAACTTCAAATATTAATACATTCAGCAGCCAGTCAGACAAATTGCTTGTTCTACAAGTGCCAAAGTGGTCATGGGGGGATTTTCCTTCTGCTTTCAGGAAACCTAACCTTCAGAGCAGTGCTCGGCCAGGCCAGCAAGCCCATCAATCAGCTAACGAAGTTGGCAACAGTTAAACGGATCTTCATTTCTCTCTGGAAAGGGGNCGCAGCTGGTTCACGTTCCGTACGAGAGTGGGGGGGGGGGGGAGAAAAAAAGACTTGGCCAACTTGGCCAGTGTCTACCAGGATTGTCAGAAAGCTGTATTTCGAATGAAACACAGGTGCCAAGGCTCTGACTCAGTCATTAAATCATGGCCACCTCACCAACGACCCTGCTAGGAGTCTGCCTACCCCAGGACTGTTTTCCTGTGGAGACAGAGACGGCCACGGGGTGAGTCGTCCTCAAAGTCGTCCAGCTGCCTCCACAGGCTGATGTAGATGGTGTACAGGTAACAAGGGCCACTGTCACCTCTCCTCTCCCCTTGCATATTTTACACCTAAATACTCTCAGGAAGGTCGAACCTGCTGGTTAGATTTAAAGTAACTTGCTATATGATAATATAACTTAAACAATTGGGGAAATGGAGTTTTTAATATAT